>CP139508.1:47964373-48096873 GCA_021014915.2 Artemisia tridentata subsp. tridentata
ATACCGATACGCGACCTAAATTAATGTAACACCCCAACCCGACAAAGGTAAAGATGTCACGATAATGGTTTCATATCAGATCAAAACAAAGCATACATCTATAGTAATACAATAATTTCAAAGGTTACAAATGAAATACTGAAATTACAAGGTTACAAATGAAACTAAACTAAATACTAAATCTGCAACTGCAAATCCTTCTAATAGTCTCTACTTCAGAATACTATCAAAATCTTCTAAGTCCAAAAGTCTCTTCACTCTTACCCAGCTTCCAACTAAAACCTGCCGCACATGAAAAGAAACGTGCGGCTGAGCTTAAAAAGCCCAGTGAACAGATATATAATAAACGGAAACAAAAGCAAATGGGAATGAACAGGCATATCATAATGAATGAGATATAGGAAAAGGTATAAAGAGTAAAGGTTTAGGACAGTAATCCACCACGAGCCCAAACAAACCAAATCATATCATATCGTAACCATAATCTTCAAATCATATAGAGGGGAGGCCTCTCAGATAATCAGATAATATGAGGGGTGTTCTCATTCTTCAAATGGAGTAGCGAGCTCCCAAATTTTGTGAAAGACGTGGATTGCACCCATCATCAGTCACCAAATACAAATATATCAAATTCACAAATCAAATCAAATCTAGGATGCATCCATACGCCCCCCCAAACAAATCATATTGGCCATATCAAATCATATCATAGTGAGCTCATATCAAATCAAAATGGGGACGGTGTGGTTAATCACTCTGACCACACAAGAGTCATGCCATTGGTGCATCAATGACACGGCCATGTTACCTTCATGGCTAGGAAACATATTTGGCTCGTAGTATCAAACTGGGGTCAAAGGTCAAAGGTTCATATCAAAGCAAAGGTTCATATAGTCATAGTCCGAATCTCAAAGTTCATATCAAAGGTTCATATATCAAAGGTTCAAATCAAAAGGTTCCAACAAAAGATTATGGCAAAGGTTCACAAATCAAAGGATCATATCAATTGTAGGGAACATAGCAATGGTATAGGGAAACCCTAATACGAGTCAAAATAAGAGAACGAAGGCTCCTTATTAAAAGAGCAGAATATCTGTACCTTAGCCGAGTCAAAACAAACCGAGGCCAAACGAAAGGAGAACGGCCATTCCCGCTTCACCAACCTAGAAGGGAGTGGATTCGAATTAAGAAGAGTTCAAATTTACTTAAGTTTCCTCTTTTGGTTATCTTTCCCTTTTTAGCAGCTTTCCATATTTAGCAGCTTTCTATTTTAGGTAACTTTCCACTTTAAGTAGATTAAACATTTTAAAAGACTTTCTATTTTTAGTAAGTTTCCTGTCTTAGAAGGTTTCCAACTTTAGAAGTTTCCATAAATAATACTTTCCAAAAATAGCAGGTTTCCATAAATAGCAGAATTCCAAATTTAGCAATTTTCCAATTATGGACATATTCAATATGGTTAATTTTACCATTTTAACAAGTTTCCAGAATTTCATAAGTTAAGGATTTCAATTTATAAGAGTTTTCCAAGATTAGGGTTTCATAATGATAACTTCCATAACTAGGGTTTAAATATGCCAAATAAACAAGTTATGGGTCAAAAGTGAAAATATACACATATATATACATATATACGAATCACATAAAGCCAAAATGCCAAAATTACACTATACACCCCTTTAGTTACAAAAGTTACAATTTAATCCTTTCATTATTCAACTTACCATAATTAAACCATTAACTACTATAATTAACACATAAGTCACACAACTATACACAAATGACATAAACAGCCCCTACACCTTATTCCAGCCAAAACATACATACTTTCATCATTTTTATATTATTAGTCCCTATAGTTATCATATTTACAATATAAACCTTCTAATTATCGAATTACCTCTTATGTTTCAGAATTTCAGCTTTTAAACACAATCAGGTCACCAATATACGAATTTTTATTCCACGTCAGAACTCCAAAATAAAATTCACAACAATTCACACATGTACTTCAATGTCTTTAGAACCCACAAGAATTTTTCCATAATTTATTAGTTAGTTTAACCCCACATGAAAAATACCCAAACTCAGACTACTCAGAAAACCGACCTGCAGCAGTACCCAAAAAGTATTCACTTGAGAAACCTACCAAAACATCCAGGAAAAATTCACAAAAATTCATGGTATTACTTAACATATAGAAGTTCAACACTGCAGAGTTTCATGGCCCAAATCTTTATAGTTTGAAAATGAAAAATTGACAAAGTGGACTGATTTTCAGACTCTCAAATTCAGCTTTAGCACTTAATCCCACAAAAATCAAAAATACGACCAATTCAACTTGAAATCACTCCAAACCAATTGGAAAACTTTACTAAGACATAAAACTGAGTTTACAAACAAAAACCATGAATTTAACCTTTACCAAACTCGTCCCATAACAGTTACAAACTCGACCATCAATTCTGTCCCAAATCAAACCAACTCAAAACAAACCCTAATCATCATACTAATCATCATCATCATCATAAACATATTATCATCATCAAACATCAAAAACAAATAAGAATTCATATGATCATGCCCTATCCGAACCATACACATAACTATTTTCAATTTGTATCAATTTTAATTAATCAAATTAGTTACATGATATACCAATTCAACCCAAATACTAAATTAAGCATCCATAACATATAACATTCATCAAATTCAACATAAAACTTCATCTAGGCTCAATATATGGTTCGACCAAAATGACAACATGAGAAGGAAATTATTTTAATTCAAACTAATTACATTATTGTGTTACAATTGTTACCACAACCATGTTTTAACCATCATTTTATCAAAATTATCAAAGTTTGTCAATTTCCTCATTTTTATCCTTTTATTCGATCCATGTATATGTATATATATCAATTCGTATCTTTTCAATTTTCACGTATCATGATAATCGTGACGAAAGGAAATCAAGGAAGTGAACAATAATTAAAATGGAAGATAACAAACCCTTTTATAAACAAGGTATGGATCGAATGGGTGAGTAGAACAAGAATTAAGCCTCCACATACTTCCAAACAAATTCCTATGTGCGCCAAATCCTCCCACGAACGCGTATGGATGATCACCAATGATCCAAGAACAAAATTTTAGTGTTTTAAGGTGATGTTGGGTCGTATGGTTAGGGGAGAGGAGGAAGGAGAAGTATAATTTTTATGTTATGAAAGTTATGGAGAAATAAATGAGACTTTAATGATAATTGATATGATTTGGTACATTTTAGGAAGCTTTCAATCCCATTAAAGAGGAATTCGGCCAAATTAAGGGGGAGGGAGGTCAAACTTTATCATTTTAGTTAAAATATACTTAGGTTATAATGTAGAATTTATTTTATAAGTTGTGTACAAGTTTTAAATGTTTTTGGACCCGTTAGGTCACGTAACGTGCAACATTTAGTTTTTAATCCAAATTTCATATTCTTGAGTTCTTATAATGTTGTAGTAGCTCAAATGAAGTTTACTTGAAGTTACATGTTCATGTTTGTGATCGTACGATAATTGTTTTTGATTTAGGGCTTGTTTGGTAAACGTACACAATTCTTCAAAATTTCAAATTTGAGGGCATTTTGGTAACTTAAACATGTTTTGAAAATGTGGGTTTTACAACTATCTCCCCCTCAAAAGAATTTTCGTCCTCGAAAATGCAAAAGGTAAGGTGGCGAAACAAAACGAAGGTACACCATACTATGAACAGAAAAAGGAGTAGTTTGGCTCGCACAAACTCAGACTCAAAGAATTTTCAACAAACAGAATGATCTTGTTTCCCATGGCTTGCCCTTATTGATCCAAAATAGTTTCGGTCTCCTCAGAGAAGGCACATCGTACAGAATCCAAATCAAAAGGATCACATACCGAACGTAATAGATAAAAATCGTATCCCCATAAAAGATATTCAAAGGAAAATGTAGGATTGGGTGGGTATTTCATCCGTGGACAAGGAAATGAACTGATCAGATGAGAACGTATCGAATGGTAGCAACCATGAGGGTGATATATACGAGTTTAACTCTTCAGATTTTCAACCTTTCAAAGGTGTTCTCGAAAATCGACAGATATTGATTCTCAAAACCCAAAGCTTCATATATTAACTCATAACAGATTATCATGAAATGGATACATCAAATATAAGAGGCGTATACATAGCAAAGCATAGGTGCAGCTCTTTATAGCAACCGATCAAATCCATATAGGCAGAAAATAGGTTGATCGATAACATCAAATGGCAGAAAGCTCTACAACAGAACTTAGGATTCTTATCCGAGACACAGAAGTCAAACAACCGCATGACGAGTATCCAAACGTATCAAACGTACGGCGATAAGGCAGATCAAACGTACAGATCGAAAGAATCCTAAAGTCTCACTATTCGCAGATCGTCGCTAACGAAAACAGAAATCTAAGTCTCCACTAAGGCACTTCTCGAGACATCCTATGAACACAACAAGTGCACTTTATATGATGTAAGTATTATCACGTTGGCCAGACGTCATAATACTGGCATCATATAAATATGCCCTCATGATGGTCATACTTTATCTCAAGTTGTGAACAAAATAACCTATCTTAGTCCACCTAATTCTTCTACAGTCCCTCTATACCTTAGGGTTGGTCTGAATCGATCATCATTACGAATTCAAAATCAGAGAAACAGAATGTACAAATAACGTAACGGGATTAGTAAGCATCAATGAAGTACGTCGTCCAAAGCATCAGGTTTTCCACAATACATCAAAATTCTCATGACAAAACCGTCATCCAACATACGCAGAAGGGACACTAAACGGAAATACTAATGGGGAACCCGAATCATTCAAAGGATCTTATTACTATATAACGAAACTTAAGAGGGTCGACGGAAATGAAAATTTGTCATCAAAATCTTCGGCCTTCATAGAATCAATTCTTCCAAACATAAAGGGTCTGTTTCAAAATCCGTTCATTCAACACATCCAACCTCTTCAAGTCCGGTTAATCTGTCTTCGTTGGTCTGTCAATCTGGAAGTGAAACAGAATCGTGTACTTTTGTCTGGTTCATCAAGCCTCCTGCAGTTCTTCTTGGAATGTGATGGATTATCGTGGATTTCTGGCACGATCTTTAAATCTCTTCATCATCCAGTCTGCTTCCGCTCTCAATTCATCTTAGTACAACCAAGATGAATAGGGAAGAGAGACTGCATGTCTTCATCAGCTCCAGGTTCGCCAGCTTGACTAGAATTTCTTCTTCTGCATCGCCAACACTTTCGCCTTGTAAGGAATGTCTTCTCTCATCAGGGTAGCCACCGTTGTTGTCAACTCCAGGTCAGGTATAGAAATAATTCTTCTGATGCGCTTCTAGTTGTCTTGATGCATACTGAAAACATTCTGTGCAGAAGGGGAGTGTCACCGAGTCTCTTTCTGATTTATCCCAAAATTATTCCGCCCGAGGGTGAGGAAACTAATTTCTACTTCAGCTTTTCCAAAACTCCATTCTCAATCAAACTAAGCTGTTTCTCTCGGTTCACGAAATTTCTCAATGGTATCATAAGTTGTATACATCTTCCAGAGTGCACAAATGATCGACAAATTTCTAACAAGGTGCAAAAATGATTCTCATGCTTTTCCTCGTCTCCGAATGTACTATTAAGTCATACAATGACCATTTGTCCAAGTACTCACGAGAAAACATCATTTATCAAATTCACAAAACAGTCAGAGCTGTAGCTAATACTATTAGCGTCACTAACCGTCATAGCAGTCGTTTACGAATATGGAAGGCGATTCCAAGAATAAAATCAATTTATCAGAAGAAACTTCGCGCTCTGAAATTAAACAAACACATGGTCATTTCAGGGTGGAGGAATATTGGTTCCTAACAGTATTACGATTCAGCTTCCTGTAATCGATACATATCTCCAGTCATCATCCTTCATAATCGCGAATGAAACTAAAACACGCCCAGAAAATACACTTAAGTAACTCACTTCCTGGTCTTCGGTTGCTGCTCTTCCCGGTTGCTCCAATCAATTGGTATGATCCGAAAGGCATCTTCGTTTAGCGACTAGAAATCTCTCGGTATCATGTCAAATCCTACTTCACGCTCCGATGGAAAAATTTTGGTGGTTCTACCAGGAATCATACTCAGAAACGCAGGTGCCCAAATAACGTTCAATACAAGGTTCATGCTCAGACGACTCCAAGTGCCAAATAGCTTCCAAGATAAGGTTCATTCATTGGTGTACGAAATGGTTTCTAAGAAGACTTTATAACCGCGAAAGTAACACACGAGTCTCCAGAGTAATAGCGAACGTTTAACGATCGGTAATCATGGTAGGGAGTTCAAAAATTATTGCAAACGTTAAAGGTGAGATATAGGAGAGTAGTTGTCAATATTCGACTGATCACTCAACAAGTTCCTTGTCAGAATAAAATCGAAGTTAACTATCCAAAGACAGACGGTTCGCAAATCAAGCTTTATCATTCAAAAGTGAGGTGGAAAACATTCTTATACTCGTGGTTACACACCACAAGGCTTCTTATAAGGACAGAGATGGGTGAAACGAAATCAAATAGTGTCGGAAGATTCATAGATACTTATCAAAAGCAAAAGACAATCAAAACATATCCAGTACGTTATCGCCATGGAGGTTCTCAGAGTGCCCGAAGAGGCGTCAAATGATTAACGAAAGGATCAGAGTGCAACGTGGGTCTTTATCAAAATGATTAACAAAAGAAATCTGAAGATAAGGACCAAATAGTGTCAGGCAATTATTATGAAATTTCTCAATGCCTTCCAAATTTTATCAGGTTCAAATCTTAGGTGGTGCAAAGCATAAGCTTTCGATTTCCAAAAGTGATATCAACAGGCTCTAACAAAAAACAAAGCACGAATCAGAGTGATGCGGAAGCAATGATACTTAAACACATGCCTTATAGTCTACCCATTCCTCACTGGTCAAGACTTAGGTTCCTATGGGAAATCCTAAAGCAATTTTCAAAGGTTGACTTACGAGCGCCTACAGGGAAAACTTAGTGGTCCTAACTTACACAGGCCAAGGGTAAATGTATTACGAATCGCAGCCTGTCTCTCTGATACCATAATTGTAACACCCCAACCCGACAAGGGTAAAGATGTCACGATAATGGTTTCATATCAGATCAAAACAAAGCATACATCTATAGTAATACAATAAATTTCAAAGGTTACAAATGAATTACTGAAATTACAAGGTTACAAATGAACTAAACTAAATACTAAATCTGCAAATGCAAATCCTTCTAATAGTCTCTACTTCAGAATACTATCAAAATCTTCTAAGTCCAAAAGTGTAACACCACGACCCGACAAGGGTAAAGATGTCACAAGTATATGGTTTCATATCAGAATAACATAACATCCATAAATCAAAAACAGTGGAAGTCTTAAAATAACCAAACAGAGTAAGTCAACATGACTTATACCAAAAGTAAGACAGAAAATAAATGAAGTACATAAGTTCAAAAGCCCAAACAATGGCATGACAAATGTCTAAGGAAATCATGTGATAGATAAGCTATAAAGAACAAGCTCCACTCAGGTGCACTCAACCCCAAAGCCATGCCCAGCTCCTAGCTTAAATACCTGCCGTGTGGAAAGAAAACACGGCTGAGCTACACGAGCTCAGTGAACAGATATAACGGTAACAAGCAGTAAAGGTAACGTAATGAGGTAAAATGAATGAATACCAGATATAACAAGAGTCAGGAATAGGAACATAAAGATTATACAGATATAACAGGATTATAATTAGTTGCAGAAGACAGGTGTAAGGGTATAATCCGCAACTCCACCACATGCCCAGGTCAGATCAAGTCAGGTCAGGTGTTAAGTCATGTATCAGGTTACAGGTGTCAATAACAGTAATGGAAAGTAAAGGTTATAAAGTTATAAGGTTACAAGGTGCGGGGTAACAGAAATCCTCTACGAGCCCAGAAACAGTAACTTGTAACAGTAGCAGTACCAGTACCAGTATCAGTATAATCATGTAGAGGGGAGACCTCTCAGTAGCCAGTAATCATGAGGGGAGTCCTCAACAGTAAGCGGAGTGATCAGCTCCCAGAGTGTGAAAGACGTGTATCGCACACACCATCAGTCACCAGAAATAATATATCATGTAACAGGTCAGGTCAGGTCAAGTCTAGGATGCATCCATACGCCCCAGGTGGCCAGAGTCTGCCTCTACGTAAATCATAATCATAACAGGGACGGGATAGGTCATCACTCTCCTACCCTAGAGTCATGCCATCGGTGCATCGACTGACATGGACATGAAACCCTCATGCCTAGTGAGTGGCTCGTAGTATCAAACTGTGGGTTAAGGTCAGGTATCATGTATCATGTATCAGGTGTCATGCATCAGAAATCAGTATCATGTATCAGGTGTCAGTATCATGTATCAGGTATCATGCATCAGGAATCAGCATCATGTACTAGGTATCAGGTTCAAGTATCAGGTGTCAGGTCCAAGTTTCAGGTGTCAGGTTCAAGTATCGGGTGTCAGGTGGTCTAGGTCATGATTTATATCAGGGTTCAAGACAGGAGATAAATCAGGAAGTTCACATCAGAGGGTTCAATATCAGAAAGTTCAAGTACCAGAAGGTTCATGTCAATTTATTAAAAGTAATCCCTTTTAAAATAAAGTGGTCTTTAAATCAGTTTTCATAATGAAAGTCTTTTAAAGAAATTTTCAAAACCTCTTCATATATAATTTAGAAAAGTAGTTATAAAATCCTATGAACCTTCAAGTATCTACGGGTCTTAAATATTCAGGTTACCAGGTGATGAAACGGGTCATGTCAATTTTCAAAAGAAACATATTAGGGTTCAAGACAAGGTTTAGAACAAAGGATCAGGACAGGAGTTCAAACAAGGGTTCAAGTTGAAAGGTTCATATCAAATATTTCTAGGTTCAAGTCAAGGTTTATAGTAAGGTTCATGACAATTCATTATAAGAAGACAGGCAAGGTTCACAGAACAAGGAAACATAAAAATGAACCAGAAGTCAGAAAATGAGACGAAGGCACCTTACTAGAGAAGGGCAGAATATCTGTACCTTATTGCTTGACAAGGATCACACTGAAAAAGATGATAAAGAGCACAGAACTACTCCCTCTTCACACCTAGAGGAGTAAAGACATGATTACTAAAGATCCCATTTCCATATTAAGTAACTTTCTATTTTTAGCAGGTTTCCATTTTTAGAAAGTTTCCTTATTTAGTAAGTTTCCATATCTAGAAAGTTGGATCAACATTCTTAGTTAAATCATTATTTCTGGAATTAGGGTATCTTTTATCACATTTACATATTAGGTCCTTAAGAATTCACAATTTACACTTTACACCCTTTAGTTTCAAAAGTTACACTTCAGGCCCTTAATTTATCAAAGTTTCACAATGGTCACTTATTTTATCATATTATAAGAATGTATCCTCAATTTTATAGAATTTACACAATAAGTCCCTCTAGTTTACAAAGTTACATATTTAGTCCTTTAATTTATAATTTCAACTTTATATTAATAATAATTACATATTAACCCATTAAATCACCAAATTAACACATAACCCCCTGAATGTATTATTTTACTCAAAACAGCACTAACTTTCCAGAAATTACAAGTTTAGTCCCTCTATTTAATTATTTTATAATTCGAACTATAATTAAACCCTAAAAACATTTTAATCCCTTAAAATACAAAAATGACACTAGACCCCCTCCTTTTATATTTTATACAGCAAGTACATGTTCTAAAATAAGTTTTAAAAATGACCCAAGAGTTTTAGAAATTACATAATCTACCCTAGACTTTTTAAAACCACACGGTATGACTTTTAACTTCACAAAATCAAACCCTAACCTTCTCTAATCATTTTTAATCATTACTTCATCATATAACATCATTTATTAATCCAAGAACAAACCCTAATTCATCCCAAATCAGATCGTATAGTTTTTATATACTTTTATATGCTTTTAATTTTTAAACCCTAATCACAAAATAAATTCTTAAAACCCATATTCAAGCCATGACAAATCATCTAATCATTTTTCCAGACTTCATATGATTATAATACACGAAAATAAAATATATACACAGCCCTTATAATTCGTTAGGTATTTTTAAGGATTTACGCTTTGTTTTATTGATTTAAAACCCAAATAATTCATACAACATGCATGGATCGAATTACACATTTTATTTGATGTTCTTAACATGTATAGGGTCTGAGAAAAATACCAAATCAAGATTCAAACGTGTAGAACGAGACGCACGATTTAATATGTACGCGAATAGCCAAAATGCACCATAAATCACCACGACTTCAAAAATGATCTTCTGACCTTGCAATCATTTTTCCCACACCATACACGACATGAGGATCATGAGAAAAATTACAAACGAATTTTATGGAAGTCGTACGAATTAATAACGAGATACCTTATATATAGGCGTACGAAAAGAATAATCTCTCAAAAATAGAAAACGGATGAGAACAGCTCCAATCCAATTTTTCCTAGGTTGTACATGATATAAGGAGTGTGAGAAAAATAAGAATCGAATTTTTGGGTGTCGAATGAATGAGAAACGATTTATACCTTGTTTTCTTGTCGCGATAAGGGAAAATTCACCAAAGACGACTCGAAGGAAGAACACCTCCACAATAATTTTTCTAGGGATCTTTAGATGTTGCTTGATCACAGAAAATTGTGTTTGAAATTTTTGGGGATCAAATGAAAGCTATACGAATTGTTTTGTGTGTGTGTATTACTCGGCAAATTAGGGTTTGAAGAGGGATTAATGTGTGATTGATTTAAACAAGGTATGGCCGGTCAAATGGGGGGTATTGGACCATAATTTTCGGCCATAAAGGCTGGAATTAAGTTTGATTTGATTTAGTCTTAATATTTCCATAATTTCCAAATTTAAATACATATAAATGCTTTAATTATACACGGTTTAGGGGTAGGGGTATTTTGGTAATTTTATCACTCACATAAATGTTAAATGAAGTTGTTAAAATTATTTGGGATCATAACTTGTTCATTGCTAGAAGTTTGGAATTTATTTTGTGCTTTACATATGTTTTATTTAGGTTTTAAATTCCCAGGGGCAATTTGGTCATTTTACATGTTATAGGATTTCAGGTATTACAAAAAGTCTCTTCACTCTTACCCAGCTTCCAACTAAAACCTGCCGCACATGAAAAAAAAACGTGCGGCTGAGCTTAAAAAGCCCAGTGAACAGATATATAATAAACGAAAACAAAAGCAAATGGGAATGAACAGGCATATCATAATGAATGAGATATAGGAAAAGGTATAAAGAGTAAAGGTTTAGGACAGTAATCCACCACGAGCTCAAACAAACCAAATCATATCATATCGTAACCATAATCTTCAAATCATATAGAGGGGAGGCCTCTCAGATAATCAGATAATATGAGGGGTGTCCTCATTCTTCAAATGGAGTAGCGAGCTCCCAAATTTTGTGAAAGACGTGGATTTCACCCATCATCAGTCACCAAATACAAATATATCAAATTCACAAATCAAATCAAATCTAGGATGCATCCATACGCCCCCCCCCCCCCAAACAAATCATATTGGCCATATCAAATCATATCATAGTGAGCTCATATCAAATCAAAATGGGGATGGTGTGGTTAATCACTCTGACCACACAAGAGTCATGCCATTGGTGCATCAATGACACGGCCATGTTACCTTCATCGCTAGGAAACATATTTGGCTCGTAGTATCAAACTGGGGTCAAAGGTCAAAGGTTCATATCAAAGCAAAGGTTCATATAGTCATAGTCCGAATCTCAAAGTTCATATCAAAGGTTCATATATCAAAGGTTCAAATCAAAAGGTTCCAATAAAAGATCATGGCAAAGGTTTACAAATCAAAGGGTCATATCAATTGTAGGGAACATAGCAATGGTATAGGGAAACCCTAATACGAGTCAAAATAAGAGAACGAAGGCTCCTTATTAAAAGAGCAGAATATCTGTACCTTAGCCGAGTCAAAACAAACCGAGGCCAAACGAAAGGAGAACGGCCATTCCCGCTTCACCAACCTAGAAGGGAGTGGATTCGAATTAAGAAGAGTTCAAATTTACTTAAGTTTCCTCTTTTGGTTATCTTTCCCTTTTTAGCAGCTTTCCATATTTAGCAGCTTTCTATTTTAGGTAACTTTCCACTTTAAGTAGATTAAACATTTTAAAAGACTTTCTATTTTTAGTAAGTTTCCTGTCTTAGAAGGTTTCCAACTTTAGAAGTTTCCATAAATAATACTTTCCAAAAATAGCAGGTTTCCATAAATAGCAGAATTCCAAATTTAGCAATTTTCCAATTATGGACATATTCAATATGGTTAATTTTACCATTTTAACAAGTTTCCAGAATTTCATAAGTTAAGGATTTCAATTTATAAGAGTTTTCCAAGATTAGGGTTTCATAATGATAACTTCCATAACTAGGGTTTAAATATGCCAAATAAACAAGTTATGGGTCAAAAGTGAAAATATACACATATATATACATATATACGAATCACATAAAGCCAAAATGCCAAAATTACACTATACACCCCTTTAGTTACAAAAGTTACAATTTAATCCTTTCATTATTCAACTTACCATAATTAAACCATTAACTACTATAATTAACACATAAGTCACACAACTATACACAAATGACATAAACAGCCCCTACACCTTATTCCAGCCAAAACATACATACTTTCATCATTTTTATATTATTAGTCCCTATAGTTATCATATTTACAATATAAACCTTCTAATTATCGAATTACCTCTTATGTTTCAGAATTTCAGCTTTTAAACACAATCAGGTCACCAATATACGAATTTTTATTCCACGTCAGAACTCCAAAATAAAATTCACAACAATTCACACATGTACTTCAATGTCTTTAGAACCCACACGAATTTTTCCAGAATTTATTAGTTAGTTTAACCCCACATGAAAAATACCCAAACTCAGACTACTCAGAAAACCGACCTGCAGCAGTACCCAAAAAGTATTCACTTGAGAGACCTACCAAAACATCCAGGAAAAATTCACAAAAATTCATGGTATTACTTAACATATAGAAGTTCAACACTGCAGAGTTTCATGGCCCAAATCTTTATAGTTTGAAAATGAAAAATCGACAAAGTGGACTGATTTTCAGACTCTCAAATTCAGCTTTAGCACTTAATCCCACAAAAATAAAAAATACGACCAATTCAACTTGAAATCACTCCAAACCAATTGGAAAACTTTACTAAGACATAAAACTGAGTTTACAAACAAAAACCATGAATTTAACCTTTACCAAACTCGTCCCATAACAGTTACAAACTCGACCATCAATTCTGTCCCAAATCAAACCAACTCAAAACAAACCCTAATCATCATACTAATCATCATCATCATCATAAACATATTATCATCATCAAACATCAAAAACAAATAAGAATTCATATGATCATGCCCTATCCGAACCATACACATAACTATTTTCAATTTGTATCAATTTTAATTAATCAAATTAGTTACATGATATACCAATTCAACCCAAATACTAAATTAAGCATCCATAACATATAACATTCATCAAATTCAACATAAAACTTCATCTAGGCTCAATATATGGTTCGACCAAAATGACAACATGAGAAGGAAATTATTTTAATTCAAACTAATTACATTATTGTGTTACAATTGTTACCACAACCATGTTTTAACCATCATTTTATCAAAATTATCAAAGTTTGTCAATTTCCTCATTTTTATCATTTTATTCGATCCATGTATATGTATATATATCGATTCGTATCTTTTCAATTTTCACGTATCATGATAATCGTGACGAAAGGAAATCAAGGAAGTGAACACTAATTAAAATGGAAGATAACAAACCCTTTTATAAACAAGGTATGGATCGAATGGGTGAGTAGAACAAGAATTAAGCCTCCACATGCTTCCAAACAAATTCCTATGTGCGCCAAATCCTCCCACGAACGCGTATGGATGATCACCAATGATCCAAGAACAAAATTTTAGTGTTTTAAGGTGATGTTGGGTCGTATGGTTAGGGGAGAGGAGGAAAGAGAAGTATAATTTTTATGTTATGAAAGTTATGGAGAAATAAATGAGACTTTAATGATAATTGATATGATTTGGTACATTTTAGGAAGCTTTCAATCCCATTAAAGAGGAATTCGGCCAAATTAAGGGGGAGGGAGGTCAAACTTTATCATTTTAGATAAAATATACTTAGGTTATAATGTAGAATTTATTTTATAAGTTGTGTACAAGTTTTAAATGTTTTTGGACCCGTTAGGTCACGTAACGTGCAACATTTAGTTTTTAATCCAAATTTCATATTCTTGAGTTCTTATAATGTTGTAGTAGCTCAAATGAAGTTTACTTGAAGTTACATGTTCATGTTTGTGATCGTACGATAATTGTTTTTGATTTAGGGCTTGTTTGGTAAATGTACACAATTCTTCAAAATTTCAAATTTGAGGGCATTTTGGTAACTTAAACATGTTTTGAAAATGTGGGTTTTACAATTAATATCTCAGGTCTTAGTTTACATGGTTGTTTATGACTCAAAGTGTTCAGATGTGTTGAAATGTTCTCATGCGGTTGTGTTTAATATTGCTTGTGTGGTAAGGTTTATGTTTAAATCGATTTCAAAATATTTGTAAATATTGGCTCTTTGGAAGTGCGTAAGTATTTAAGTTTATGCATATATTTGTGATTCTCTTAAGTTAGTGGATGATAAGTTAGAAAAGTCAATAATATATTTACTATAAGTAATATTATATTATCTAAGTTTCGTAGTTTGGTCGAGTTTGTGAAAAATAAACTAAGTATACGAATTTGAAAAAAATCGGGCATGACCCGTCCGTATATATTAATTTTCCCCTTATAAACCATTTGTCACAAAAATATCCCCATTGTTAATATATACCCGGAATCACTATTAATTCCATAATATTATTAAAATAAAAAACTGAATTTTTGAATAAAATGGTTTAAGAGTTGTACGCATTAAAACATTTCGGATACTTTCACTCTATTTGACATGATACCTTTTTAGCAAAAGTTTCTTTTGTTTGACTTACGTGGGATAAGCACGCTACTAAATCGACCCACTATTAAGTAAATTGGTTAAAATGTTCTACATCCATCTATCTTGATCCTCTAGATAAGCTAACAAGTGCAACCAATTTGATTTCTTGAGCTTTTGTCAAGTGACTCGAGTTCAACTCGACTCGAGCTTGAACTCGACTCAAGCTCGTTCTAGTCAAGTATTATTGAGTCTCGAGCTCGATCTCAAAGAACAAGCTCAAAATGTTTAACTCAAATTCGGCTTAAATTATATTCATTCTTCGAGCCAAACTTAAATTTGATCTTATAATTCATTTTTAATTAGTTAAACAAACATCACTTAAAATAAATCGAGCTTTTGAACCAAGCTCGAACTAACTTCAACTCTATATCTGGTTGAACTTGAACTTCTCTCATGAAAGCTTGTCAAACTATCGAGCCGAATATTATATCATCGAGTCGAACCTTTCACATTAAAAAAAATAAATAAATAAAAAAAAAAATTTTTGAGATGAAGATGATGGATGAGATAATTCATTTCCCTCTTTTTCATCACCTCCTCACTCATAAATAGAAAAACATAAAATTTTGAGATGAAGATGATGGATGAGATAAGGGTTTAAAGACCCACCTTTCATTTCCCTCTTTTTCATCATCTTCTCACTCACAAACTCTCATTAAAACATATCATCATTTGCAGAGCTCATACCTCCATTAAAGGTCCTACCTTTATCTTCATTCTATCTTTATTTCCTTCTCAATATCTCTAATTTGTTCATTTAATGCAAAAAGACTTGTTTTTTTCAACTGGGTCAGTCTTATTTTGCTGAATTTGATTCTTTGTAGTTAATATGTGATAATTTCAATTGGGTGTCTTTAAAGATTCAATTTTGAGAAATGGGTCACTCTTAATTTGCTGAAATTTTGAACTTTTTGTGATTCTTTGTAGTTAATATGTGATAATCTCAATTGGGTATCTTTAAAGATTCAGTTTTGAGTACTGGGTCAGTCTCAATTTACTGAATTGTAATGTTGTTTTGATTCTTTAATATAGCCTGTAAACAATTACAATCCCCAAGTGCAACCTCGTTGACATGGCCAAGGCTTGATAAGAGTCCTCGAAGCAATTCTTCTTCTGTATCACCTCGATCTCGTCCAAGTTGTTCCTCAAAATAACTGTGGGTTACCGAGAAATTCAAGTATGCTTTGACTAAAAAAGAGACGTTTAGCAACAAAATCTTCTCCAGAAACAATGTTTCTGTTATTGTTAGTGACAATATATAAGGAGCATTGATTTCGAGAGTATTTGTATATTTGCCCCCAAGAGTAGAGAGCACCAAGTTCTTAACACTCTTTGAAACAATATCAATCCGCCTCACACCAAAACAATTTTTCAACTTCAAAGTTTCCAAGCAAGGACTTCCGGTTAGTATTTTTCCAATTAAATCTTCATCAATTAATTCCCCAACATCAATACACAAAAAGTTGAGATTATCCCAACCATTAGGAGGATTAGATACACAACGCGAAAGTTTCATACTCATAGGACCAAAATCGTCACAATACATCTATCTCATCGCCATTGGTAAACCATTTGTAAGTTTCCGTATCACATGACAATCGTTCAACTACAAAGTTTCCAAACAAGGACTTCGAGAAACGCCCAACAATATAACAACAGTCCAACTCCAAAGTTTCCAAACAAGGACTTCCGGATAATATTTTTCCAATTAAATCGTCATCTAATTTCCCATCGTCAATACACAGAAACTTAAGTCTATCCTAACGAATAGCGCCATTAGGAGGATTAAATACACAACACGAAAGTTTCATACTCGAAAGACATGAATTTTTGAAAAGTAACTCATCATCACAGGTAGAGTAAGTATGCCATTTCTTTCTACTTATCCTTAAATCAACCTCTTGAACGCTACGAGTAATAGCATGTCGAATCCAACTATTGACTTGCGACGTATGACTTTTGTATGTAATCTTAAGTTCAAATTTGTCAAGGTTCACATTGGTAGGACATTGAGTTAGGGTTTTGTCGATAAACAAAAAGTAGTCGGTGAGATCAGTATTGTAACATAGGTCTGTGACGTCATCCTTATCTATGAAAAGGAGAGTAGGAAGTTGAGTCCAAAGATGTTGCCATCGTTTGGAGATAGTAGATGTTGTTTTAATTACCTCTTCCGGGAGATGATTTGGATTAATAAGCAATCCGGTAAAGAACTTATTCTATCTTCTTTTTCTTTGTCCATGATTTTGAAGTGAATCGAAATAAATTTAGGGTTATGATAGCTGCAAAAGAAAAACAAACAATAAGAACATCAAGTTCGAATTTATCATAGCTGCAAAAGAAAAACTAACAATAAGCACATCGCATTAAGCTACTTTACATATACACATGGAATAAAAAATCAATATTATTTCAAATTGCAACTTTTTACTAGCCTCTAAATATCCGTATATAGTTCAATCACATATTTTAACTGAGCTTTAATTAAATTTTATAACAGTACATAAGATTAGACTCATGGTTCATTCAGGGGTATACCCATCTAATCTAGAGCTGGCATAACAGGTCCGACACGACTAGACACGACACAAACACAATAAGACACGAACCTGTTAAGGCCAAACACAAACACGACACGATAACTAATCGTGTCAATTTTTCCAAGCACGAACACGACACGAAATTTAACAGGTTACACGATAAGAAACCTGGTAAGAGACCTGTTAACAAAAATCATAAATTTAAACCAGCGAACCTGTTAAGGAACCTACTAATGAATATGTTAAAGACACGAAACCTGTTAAGACACGATAAGGAAACCTGGTAAAAGACCTATTAATAGGTCTTAACAGGTCTTATCGTGTCTTAACAGGTTTCTTAGCAGGTTTCTTTTAGTACATATGTATATTCGTGTCTTAGCAGGTCCGGACCTGTATTCGTGTCTTAACAGATCCGGACCTGTTAAGACACGAAACCTGTTAAGGCCAAACACAAAACCTGTTAAGACCAGGTCGTGTCGTGTCGTGTTAAAATGTCCGTGTCAGAAATTGGCAGCTCTAATCTAATCTGCCTTTGTCTAGAAGACAATTCTTATTTAGACTATATAAACTCATTTACGGTTTTATATATAGGGCAACAGTAACAGGAAAGCAAGAAATCAGTCGTTAAAATATTTAAAGTTGGGAATAAAGATCTTTAGTAAAGTCACAGAGAACAAGGTAACTAGAAGATGGTAGGGGGCTTAAAATATATTAAAGCTAGATACGTTTTGATTTGAATAGTGGTTATTATATATCTTTGACCGTGATGTGATATCCTAACTTGTTTTTGTTCCTGACATTCTTTGATTACTGTAACAAACTAATTATACTACATCATCAAACCGCAATATTAATTAGCAGTAAACGGTTAACAAACTAAAGCAACAACTTAACGCCAATTAAAAATTAACATCGATATTCATTAGGTTCAACACACAAAAAAAGTAGTAATTATCAATGATCAACAATTCGAAAAACAGCAGCAAGATTACAGGAATAAAAAAGGATTAAAGTAACGATGCTTAATTACCTGATATGAATACGAAATCATAAAATTGATGATTAATCATATGAATTTATATTTATATATATACTAAGGCACAAACGGGTCGGTGCTTCCCTATTGGTTCATCCATAAAATATTCGACGATTAATATATTCAGAAATATGAAGTCGGGTAAAGTTGTAGGGTTTTTGCTTTTCATTTTTTTTTTTTTTTTTTTTTTTTTCACACTGCATGTGATTAAAAAATAATAATAAAAATAAATAGATCATATGTTTGTCATCGTTTTTTTTTAATGTTCTTCATTTTCAAATAATAATGGTAAATAGTTTAACAACCCGGTTGCGGGAAGACTATTAAAGGTTTGAATGACAACTTGAACTCTCTTATGAAATATTATATCTTAGGGGCCGTTTACTTTCAACTTAATGTCCTGTTTGGTAACAAAACTGACTGGAAACAGGAAACTTTGGTGTTTCTTTTTAACTTATTGCAAAAGAGAATCCTTAATGTGGAAGGGGGCAAAATTTGATACTGTTTCTATTCAGGACGTCTTAATACGATTTTTTTTCCCGAACTAGTGTAGGTGGAAAAAATAAATTCGAAAAATTTAGAAAACTTCGAAAAAAATTTATAAAAATTCAAAAAAAATTTAAAAATTCGAAAATTTTATAAAAATTCGAAAAACTTATGAAAATTCGAAAAAATTTATAAAAATTTTAAAAAAATTCAAAAAATTTATAAAAATTGAAAAAATTTATAAAAATTCAAAAAATTTATAAAAATTCAAAAAAATTTATAAAAATTTGAAAAATTGATAAAAAATCAAAAAATTCGAAAATTTTATAAAAAATTTATAAAAATTCAAAAACTTTATAAAAATTGAAAAAATTTATAAAAATTCAAAAAATTTATAAAAATTCGAAAAATTGATAAAAAATCAAAAAATTCGAAAATTTTATAAAAAATTTATAAAAATTCAAAAACTTTATAAAAATTCAAAAAATTTATAAAAATTCAAAAAAATTTATAAAAATTCGAAAAATTGATAAAAAATCAAAAAATTTGAAAATTTTATAAAAAATTTATAAAAATTCAAAAAATCCGAAAATTTTATAAAAATTTATAAAAATTCAAAAAAACTTATAAAAAATTTGAATTTATTAAATTTTTTTTCGAATTTTTATAATTTTTTTTGAATTTTTAAAAAATTATAAATTTTTACAAATTTTTTGAATTTTTAAAAAATTATAAATTTTTATAAATTTTTTGAATTTTTTAAAAATTTTTATAATTTTTTATAAAATTTTCCAATTTTTTGAATTTTTATAATTTTTTTGAATTTTTAAAAAATTCTAAATTTTTACAAATTTTTTGAATTTTAAAAAAATTATAAATTTTTATAAATTTTTTGAATTTTTTAAAAATTTTAATAAGTTTTTTCGAATTTTTATAATTTTTTATAAAATTTTCGAATTTTTTGAATTTTTATAAATTTTTTGAATTTTTAAAAATTTTCGAATTTTTTTAAAATTTTTATAAATTTTTTCTAATTTTCATAAATTTTTCGAATTTTTATAAATTTTTTCCACCTACACTAGTTCGGGAAAAAACTCGTATTAAGATGGTCAATTAAGCATAAAAAAGAAACAACATATATCCACACAGGACCTAACTAGAAACAGTACACATATATCCACACAGGACCTAACTAGAAACAGGAAAAAAAAGAAACACCACCTTAGTCTATGATGAAACTAGAAAATGCCTGTACTTCTTAGAATAGCAAATCCATAGTTGTAACAATGCATCTGGCTAAGTGATACTAATTAAATAAAATTATTGTGGAGGGTGTCCCAATCTTCATAATTTCAGTGTTGGGTTGTGAAAGTTTTGACATCAACTTGTTTAGTGCATGCATGAGAAGGAATTGCCATATATCGTGTTATGTTTGAGTCATTTCTTGATTTGGAAGATGTGGGATGTTTTATTCATGGATTTCGTTTCAAGTTTTCTCATATATGTCAGTTGCGCTTTCTGAAATTGTGTATTTAATCTATTTTATGTAGGGGGCAGTAGCAGAACATGGATTTTTGGCTTTGCTAAAGACCCATTTGGTTGGAAGCTCTTGCATATCATTCTTTTTGATATGTTATCACCTACGAATTGAGTTAAAAAGGTTCAAGTACTTTCGGCCAAAACAAAGCCGAAGGTAAGGAACCAGTTGCATTAGGTGTTTGAAGGTATTTCTCATTCCTTTTAACGTTTATATGATACTGGAACTAATTTATTATGTCATTATGCTCTTTAGCTTCATGCTTCAATTGTTTTCTACAGTTCATGTTTTTAGTAAAAGCTATAGTTTTTGTTTTTTATTGTGAGTATGTTTGGTTGAGCAATCTAATAATATTGTGAGTATGTTTGTGTTAATGTCGTTGTAATTTTTATCAGTATATTGATGATCTGCATAAATTGAAAATTCATGATTGAACTCAAGTTGAGTTTGTGTTTTAACTTGTGTGGAATAAGTAGAAAGTAGGCTAAAGTCGTAAAATAGCTACGTATTATCGTGTTTTTGTTGAAGTAGGTCATGTATGTTTGTTGTGTTAATTGTGATTGGATGAGTTTTTACAGTAGAATATCCAGTAAAAGCCGTAAATAAGCATCGGTTTTGACATTTATTATTGTACAATATGATTTAGGAGGTTTTTTTGTATTAAATATACATTTTGATTGGCATTAAACCAGGTCTTGCGGATTGTTTAGAAGAGATTCGGCTTCTTCACGAGATGTATCAATCAGAGTATGAGTACACACTTTTCTCCATAAATTTGACCTGTGAAGCTTACCATAATACACTCTGATTCTGCTCTAACTTTTGTACTATTATGGTGTAGTTACCTGCTTAAATCATCGGTTATTTCTGCACTTAATAGCCTTGCCTTGAAGCCGAGGTATGTTCTTGATGTTCTGCCCTATTTCTTTGTTTTAGTAGGATATGTTAACACTTAGAGATTTATACAATCTGGTTCTTGAGGTGGGAAGATGGGTGGTTGGGTAACGGGTTAAAACGGATAAATTTGATACTAGTCAAAACAGGTCAATCACATTGACTCGTTAGAGATAAAAACATACCTGCATCGACCATGCATCACATCATAAGAAACTGAGTCATCTACACCTTTATATTATTCATTGTATTGTTGGCAGTTCGCCAATACTAGGGCCAATAATACACAATTCTGAATAAGAGATTCATTTTACTAGGTTATTGTTATATATCATTTTACTAATGCTTTTAGTAATGAAACATCTTTGATATTGTCTTTTTTGTATTTCTTTTTCCTGAACTAGTGACCAGTGTTCATCAATTCATGTTTATATTTATGGTAAATGGTAATGCACTTCAATTTGATTGTAGTGTTAGCGATTTACATGCTCTCTAGCAGCTGTTGGTAGATCAACCGAATATTCCCAAAGAAGAAGGTAAAAAGTATAAGTTTTTTAAAGATTAATATTGTGTTGACCTTAGATTAAATACGACCCAGATGGACCCATTATTAAGTGAATGGGTCAAAATTGTCACATCTACAGAGTTCAGTCAACTTATGTGAATCTGGCATTTACATTTGCTTGCAGGGTGTTTCGATTATATCTGTAGGCCTTCTTCTCGTGACAAATTAGTCATATATATTGATTCAACTCTATTAGCTTGCATGGTGTTTCAATTAGCCCGTTCTGCACTGTGGGTTGATTTCTACGGCAATGTTAGGAAATGATTGCAAACTGCATCCGGGAAGTCATGTTTCTGGAAACACGGAATTGGGAGATAAATGCATCTTAATGAGGTTATTTCAGATTGTTCAAATACTGTCATTGCTAAAACTTGTTTGTCTACCCTTGATACTTATTTGTATACTATTGTCAATCATTGGGGCAGTTGTTGAAGATAACCTTCCTGAATACCGATCATAACATGAGATAGTGTTATTGGTTATCATGCTGTTGGCATAAAATGCCACGACATGAAGTATAGGGTAGTTAGATTGTTAGACCCATGTTCATATTTTGATACATATTTCATAGAACGTGTTAAGGGTTTCATGTTTGGCTAAGTTCATTATATTTATCAGGCTGGTAGTGAATGCTTTCTTGATGTTGGTAATAACACAGATCAGAGACCATGTTTCTATCCATCAAACTTCAAAACCTTGTGACAGAACAGTATGTTAACTTCTTTCCCCTTTTTGGCATTATTATAAACTTAAATTACTGTTGTTTTTGGATTAAAGAATTGCATGACATGTTATTGGCGATAACAATCTTATAATGGGATCTTGCCATATAGCCCATGAGTGCAAAGTGGGTTGCAACAACTTTTTAGCAGGTCATGTATTGGTGGAGGTTTGTAATTAAATCATTTTCTTTATGTGACCATTTTGCTTTTTTATCGTTAAAGTCTGATTTTACATGTCTTCATGTAGGACCGTGCACACACTGCTGGAGCCATGACATGGTTCGGATGAGAGAGATGTTGGACTGCCATAAGATTGAAGATGGTCTTTGATAATCTGAGCAGGAGCATATGAAACAACATGAAGCACACACAAAATTTACCAACTTGTGGAACCCAAAACTTACTATATCATAGGAAGCGAAGCTCACACACAAAAAAGTTGACATCATGGGTAAAGTAAGTATGCCATTTCTTTCTACTTATCCTTAAATCAACCTCTTGAACGCTACGAGTAATAGCATGTCGAATCCAACTATTGACTTGCGACGTATCACGATAGTGTGTAATCGTTGTTGGAATATGTGAGTCGGATTAGCTAGTACAACTAAAGGTGTGTGAGCCTATTGGGGGCACACACGCTAAAACATTAGAATACGTTGTATACTTCACGGTTAAAGCTCAAAGAGACTCGTTTGGACACAAAATGAACTAGACAAGATACATTGCTTGTCCTAACCCTATGGCTGGATTTCAGAAGATTCTGGAAAGCATAAATCTGTCCAGGTTCATGAATGTGATAAGGATTGTTGAAGAGTTGTGATAAGGCTCAAAGATGGTAGAGTTTAACACTTATCATGCTTTGTTTAAGCCTTATCAAGAGTAGGGTTAAGTGGCTATATATATACTCCCTCGTAACCTGCTCATATGTACGTAAGAAAAGAAAAAAACAACACTGAAAGTTCTTGTAACTCTTCTATTCACATACAACTACGTTCCATAATTCCTTCATCGTCCAATCCGATCACAGTATAAGCCTTTGGTTTGTTTGAATTGTCAAACATATCAAGCTATAAAGGAATATTTTATTACTAGAATATTGAATATTGACTTACTGGTTTCTTTTGTCAGTGCACATTCGAACGTATACAATCTTTTGTATTCGAATTGTGTTTTGGGTTTACGTGATACACGGCTAGCACTCCGGGCGTATTTGTTTGACGTGTTTGTGTGAGCAACCATAGAGGTAGTATTTATTTGCTACTTAGTTTCATTTGCGGGTGACTACAAGGGTTAGTTTTCGATTTATTTTTCTTGTCCCTTTTATTTGTTTTATGTGTTTATTATTTGTGTTAATTCTAATAGCCAAACTAGATCCATATTCCGCTGCGTACTTGTAGTGTTAATTGGTTAACATATTAATAAATCCCATCAGTGGCATCACGAGTCAACTCGTTTGGTGTATTATGGGTTACACAATTTATTAAACACGTTAAAAGGCTGCATGAAATCTAATTTAGTTATTTGTTTTATTTTTATTTTGACAACTATAATGCAATACTTGTCATTAATTAATAAAAAATAACAAGACACTAACAAATTAATTAACGGTTAATTAGATACATAAAATAGCAAATTAATAGTTAATAAGTTTGCCATGTTATTTTATGTGTGTATTCCGGCTATAAGACCTACGCAATCAATTTTTTTGATGCATGTGGCGATCTAGGCACTTGATGAAAACCTAGTGAGGGTCTTATGGTTCTCCTTTTGGGGAAGACTCGCGAGAGAACTCGGATTTTATGTGTTTAATTAATGTCTTTGTTTATGTTTGTGATTCCTTATGTGCATAATTGTTATATGTTTAACACACCTAATTGCATGCAATATGGAATAATACATATGTGAAACCATGACATTAAAATTGGTTTTAATTTACACGCCTAAATATCATGCTCAATTGTGACCTGCTATTTGATTCGTGGAAAATTCGTTCTTGTAAAATTAAGTTACCTAAAATTATTGAAACAAGTTTTTCATGAAATTAAAAACTGGACGCTATGGACACTTGGGAAGTACGGCTCACCCACTAGAACAAACTAAAATGGGGGTATAAGGCGGTGCGCACAGTCACACCTAAAGGATTTCCGGTCATAGCTTCGCGCTGACTTGGTCCTCCGCTTCCTTGCGAGTTCGATTGGAGCTACCGTGAACCATGATGATCACTACAGTGTCACGACTAAATGTTTTTAAATTAAGTGCTACAAAGTTGTTTTGCATGCTTCTTTGTACACGATTTTACCACATTTATGTGTATACCCTATGTGTAAATTTTAAGTCTATGCCAGCCAACCAAGAACACGTGCTTTTGGCTTGACCTCTTTGGTCAGACCTTAGGGCCATTCCAAACCCATGGCAGATTTTGCTCATTGGTCAGACCTTTGGTGATATTTGCACGTTCTTGCTTGGTCGACTTATTTCGAGTATGCTTGGTCAGACCTTGGACCCGAGGCATAAGATGAGACTAAACATGCTCATGACATTACTACTTGTCTACTAATGTCTTGATCAGTCTCATAAATCTAAGAGTTGCATTGTATGCAATTAACGCTCGTCGCTTACCTCTTGCCCCACTTGTTTACACATTGGTCAGACCTTTGGTAATAAGTGGGAGGTCAAGTTGGATCTTAGTCTTAATTAGTAATTAATTGGGTAGTTAATTCTATTAAGAATTTAATTATTGAAAATACTAATTATTTGAACTTTTTAATTGTAGATGACTACCTCAGTCGGAAACAATTCGGTACTCAGGAGTTTCTTTGAGAAACAAAAACTCACTGGACCTAACTTCATTGACTGGTATCGCCAGCTTCGCATTATCCTGTCAGCTGAAGATAAGGAAAATTACTTGGAGCATCCTATTCCTGCTGCACCTGTTGCAACTCCTGGACACCCGGTCCCTCCTGAGGCTTTGGCAGCTCACACTGCTTGGGTCAAGGGATCAAAGGACATTGCTGCCTTCATGCTTATGACCATGGACTTAGAAATCCAACAAAATCTAACTCACCTTGGTGCATATGACATGCTACAGGAGTTAAAAACTATGTTTGCTCAACAGGCAGAACAGGAACTTCTTCAAACCACGAGGGAATTTCACTCGTGCAAGCAGGAAGAAGGTCAATCTGTAAGCTCATATGTTCTAAAGATGAAGAGATACATTGACAACTTGGAGCGTCTCGGTCATCCCATCACTTTGAACCTTGGAGTAAACCTAATCTTGATTGGACTCTCTAAGGAATATGACAGCTTTGTGCAAAATTATTATATGCACAGCATGGGGAAGACTGTGAATGAATTACATGCTATGCTTAAACAACATGAGCAGACGCTACCCAAGAAAGATGCTGCACCTGCACTTCATGCTATACGTGCAGGAAAGGTCCAGAAAAACCAAGGTAAAAAACCGTTCAAGGCTGGTAAGGGGAATCAAGGGAACGGAAAGTACAAGTTGGCTTATGCTCCCGAGCATAAACCATCTTATGCTTCCAAGCCTAAGAAAACTCCACCACCCAAGAAGGATAACCCTGCAAAGGACGCGACCTGTCACCAATGTGGTGAAATAGGTCATTGGAGAAGGAACTGTCCCGTGTATCTCGCCGAGTTGATGAAAAAGAAGAAGCTATCTCAATGAGCTAGCACTTCAGGTATTTTCACCATAGAACTCTATTCTTTTCCTAGTAAATCTTGGGTTTATGACACGGGTTGTGGTACTCACATCTGTAATACTACTCAGGGTCTCAGGGGAAGTAGGAAGCTGAAGCAAGGAGCTTTAAGTTTGTACGTGGGCAATGGTCAACGGGTAGAAGTTGAAGCTATTGGAAGTTATCATTTATGTCTCCCTAGTGGATTAGTAGTTGTTTTAAACAATTGTCATTATGCTCCCTCTATTACTAGAGGAATTATTTCAGTTTCACGTTTGTTTGACGATGGTTTTGTTAATCGTTTTGAATTGAATAATACAATTTCAGTTTCTAGGAATAATGTGGTTTATTTTAGTGCTATCCCAAGGGATGGTATTTTTGAAATAGATATGTCTTGTTCTGAAACAAATGATAGTTCTATGTTTGCTGTTAGCAATAAAAGAGCCAATCTGACATTGGACTCTACTCTCCTGTGGCATTGTTGTTAGACCCGTTTTCCGGGTAGTGGGACCCCACCCTAGATGAAATGGACCGAGTCTAAAGGTGGTTGTTAAGGGCAAGTGGTTATAGTGTTAACTGTTAAGTGTTAATCTGTTATAGCCTAGATGCGGCGCATCTAGGAAAGTACATGCGGCGTATGGTAGAATGGAAAGTAGAATCGACCTGTTATAGTACATGCGCCGTATTGGAGAAAGAGATACGGCGTATTCATGGATGCGGCGCATCTAAAATATAGATGCGGCGCATCGACCTTAAATAAGCAGAATGGACAGAATTGCCCTTGTAGCTAGAAACTTCCCTATTATTCTATAAGATACCACACTCTCCTGTAAAAGAGAGTGTTTCTGTGGGTGTCGAGCTAAAGGAGAAAGAAAGGATGAGATGATGAGATGATGATGGTTTAATGGTGATAATTCAAGAATGAAGTCTATAGCTTGTCCTAGCATGGTTATCAAGTAAGTAATGATGCTTAATTAGTGTTTAATTGATGATTAAGAATCTAGGGTTTGTGAACCCTAATTTGGGATTAAAGGGTAAATGGTGTTTTAAGATAATTAAGATGTAATGATGATTATGTGATGAGTTTTTAATGGGTTTAAGTTGGTAAATGATGGGATTAGCTATCATATAATCAATATATGATTATATGATGATTAGAAGTGTTTAGAGGTTAGTTATGGTAGTGTTAACCATAATTTTAGCTAATGATTATGTATTATATGTTATGATGATAATGGTTTAGGATGTAATGATGATGATGATAAAGATGAAGATGTTGAAGATGATGTTAGTGATAGTCTTGGCTTGGACCCAAGGTAAGTAAACCGGCTATAAAATGATATTATGAGGATTTCTATGCATTATGTGTCTAGATGATCATATATGCTTAGACTAATGAATGTTTTGTGTGTAATGTTGTTATGTGTTAGTAAGTGTAAGGTAGTGATGGATTAGGCAAGGTTGGATTAAGGTATGTGTTTATGTTCGATGTATTGAAGGATTTAGGGTTATGATGTGTAATGTGAGAATGAATTGTAATGTTATGTTATACCCGTTTTACTTACTAAGCATTCGTGCTTACGGTTTAATGTTTCAATGTTTTGTAGGCTAAAAGTGCTTAATGTGATGGCGGATAAGGGTAAGAGTTGATTATGCGAAGTATAGAAGAATGGGTAAGAAAATAGAGCTAGGTAGATACCGAGCTCAAATGTATGAATTTGTACCCCCGCGAGTCAAATGTTGTTTTGTAACGAGTAAACAAGTGTCAAAGTGTATGTCAATAGTCGTATGACGATTTGGTGGTCAAATGGAGTATCAAAGCGTAGTTTATATGTTTATGGTCAAAGTTAAAGGGATGTTTGGCATAAGCTTGTTTATACCCATTTTGAGTAGTAAACGGGTGAAGTGTTATCGTAACATGTTTGATGTGTTAAATGAATGATTTCTATAACGTTTATAGAGTGGAAAAGGTGTCAAAGTGTATTTTGTGGTGTGTTGAGTTTATGCAGGTCTTCCTGTTGATGTTCTGTGTCAAATGGGTAGATGCGGCGTATCTAAGATAGTAGATGCGGCGTATCCAAAGTTAAGGTGATGCGGCGTATCTAATGTACTCGATGCGGCGTATCAGAAGTTTAAGGTAGATACGGCGTATCTACTACATTAGATGCAGCGTATCAGAAGTTCAAGTTGATGCGGCGTATCACTTTAGGTGGATACGGCGCATGGTCTGATACGGCGTATCTCTCAAGGGATGCGGCGTATCGTCAGTAAATAAAAGATTGTCTGGTTATGATATAAAGCTAAAATGTGAAATGTTTTAAAAAGTGTTCGAGTATATGTCCTTGTAAAGTATTTTAAAGGGTGTAAATGTTATAAGTTCCGGTTATTTAGATGAAGAATTGTATAAGTCCGGTAAAGTCAAGCGTTTCCGCGTCAAAAGTCAAAGTTTTTGGTAAAAGCGGGCATGGGGTGTTACAATTGTCGTCTTGGACACATTAGCAAGAAACGCATGGAGAAGTTGCAACATGATGGACTTCTCAACTCAACTGACATCAAGTCATTTGAAAAGTGTGTTTCCTGCATGTCTGGTAAGATGGCAAGAAAACCCTATTCACATCAAGTGGAAAGGGCTAAGGATCTACTTGGACTAATACACACTGATGTATGTGGCCCATTTAGAACTGTGTCAAGACAAGGAGCAAGCTACTTCGTCACTTTTACTGATGACTATAGTCGGTATAGTTATGTTTACCTGCTGAAACATAAACATGAAGTGTTTGAAACATTTAAAGTGTTTCAAAAGGAAGTAGAAAACCAACTCGGGAAGACCATTAAGTCACTACGTTCTGATCGTGGAGGTGAATATATGAGTCAAGAGTTTTTGGATCATCTTAAGGAGCATGGGATTATTGCCCATCGTACTCCTCCTTACACGCCACAACATAATGGTGTGTCTGAGAGGAGAAATCGAACACTGCTAGACATGGTTCGCTCCATGATGAGTCAAACTACTCTTCCAAAGTCCTTTTGGGATTATGCCCTTGAGTCTGCTGCACGCATTCTCAACATGGTTCCAACTAAGAAGGTTGATAAGACAGCATACGAGGTATGGCATGGGCAAGCCCCTAAGTTGTCTTACTTAAAAGTCTGGGGTTGTGAGGCACTTGTTAAGCGTGATACACTTACCAAACCTGACAAACTGGAACCCAGATCTATTAAGTGTATCTTTGTAGGATACCCAAAGGAAACAATGGGATATTCCTTCTACCTTCCATCCGAGAACAAAGTATTTGTTGCTCGAAATGCTGAATTCTTTGAGAAAAATCTCTTGGATCATGAAGCAAGTGGGAGTCTAGAAGATCTTGAAATTATTCAAGAAGAAGATACAAATCCTTCTGTAGACACTAGCTTAAATCATGATGAGGATGATCAAGAAATTGATGAACCTCAAAGTGATATCAATCCCATTCGTAAGTTCGCTAGGACACGCCGTGCCCCAGATCGAATGTGTTTATACATCGATGCTGAGGAGCATGAGTTGGGGGATCTTGGTGAACCGAAAAACTATAAAGCTGCATTATTGGATCCTGAATCCAAGAAATGGCTTGATGCGATGAATGTGGAGATGCAATCCATGAAAGACAACGAAGTCTGGGACTTAGTTGATCTTCCTCATAACGGTAAAACTGTTGGTAGCAAATGGCTCTTCAAAAAGAAGACTGACATGGATGGTGCAGTACACACCTTTAAAGCTCGTCTCGTAGCAAAGGGCTTCACTCAAACCTACTGGGTTGATTATGAAGAGACCTTTTCTCCTGTTGCAGACATTAGAGCTATAAGGATTCTCATAGCCATAGCTGCATTCTATGACTATGAGATTTGGCAAATAGATGTCAAAACTGCTTTCCTCAATGGACATCTTTCCGAAGAAGTCTATATGGTGCAACCCGAAGGTTTTGTTAATCCAAAATATCCTAACCGAGTATGTAAGCTCAAGCGTTCCATTTATGGACTTAAGCAAGCATCTAGGCAATGGAATAAACGTTTTGATGATGAGATTAAGAAATTTGGTTTCACTCAGAATCAAGATGAGCCATGTGTATATCAAAAAGCTAGTGGGAGTTATGTCACTTTCCTAATTTTATATGTTGATGACATATTACTCATGGGAAACAACATTCCAATGTTACAAGATGTAAAATCCTATCTTGGAAAATGTTTTGCCATGAAAGATCTTGGAGAAGCTGCATACATTCTTGGAATCAAGATCTATAGAGATAGATCAAGACGGTTAATTGGTTTATGTCAAAGCGCTTACATTGAGAAAATATTCAAGAAATATTTCATGGAGAATTCTAAAAGAGGAACTATCCCAATGCAAGAAAAGCTTAAATTGAGTAAATCACAAGGTGCTGAGACACCTGCTGAAAAAGAGCGCATGCAAAGAGTTCCTTATGCCTCGGCTATAGGATCAATTATGTATGCTGTGAGATGTACTCGTCCTGATGTTGCGTTCTCTCAGAACATAACAAGCCGATTTCAACAGAATCCAGGGGATCTTCACTGGACTGCTGTAAAGAATATTCTTAAGTATTTACGCAATACTAAGGATATGTTTCTGGTGAACGGAGGTGATATGAAACAAGAGCTCAGGGTTTCTTGCTACACTGATGCTGGATATCTGACAGATGCTGATGACCTAAAATCTCAGACTGGATATGTATTCGTTTTGAATGGAGGTGCTGTTGAGTGGAAAAGCACAAAGCAAAGTATTTATGCAACTTCATCTACAGAAGCTGAGTATATAGCTGCTTATGATGCATCTAAAGAGGCTGTATGGATTCGAAAATTCATTTCTGGGCTTGGCATTGTTCCCACAATTGAGTGCAAAGTGGGTTGCAACAACTTTTTAGCAGGTCATGTATTGGTGGAGGTTTGTAATTAAATCATTTTCTTTATGTGACCATTTTGCTTTTTTATCGTTAAAGTCTGATTTTACATGTCTTCATGTAGGACCGTGCACACACTGCTGGAGCCATGACATGGTTCGGATGAGAGAGATGTTGGACTGCCATAAGATTGAAGATGGTCTTTGATAATCTGAGCAGGAGCATATGAAACAACATGAAGCACACACAAAATTTACCAACTTGTGGAACCCAAAACTTACTATATCATAGGAAGCGAAGCTCACACACAAAAAAGTTGACATCATGGGTAAAGTAAGTATGCCATTTCTTTCTACTTATCCTTAAATCAACCTCTTGAACGCTACGAGTAATAGCATGTCGAATCCAACTATTGACTTGCGACGTATCACGATAGTGTGTAATCGTTGTTGGAATATGTGAGTCGGATTAGCTAGTACAACTAAAGGTGTGTGAGCCTATTGGGGGCACACACGCTAAAACATTAGAATACGTTGTATACTTCACGGTTAAAGCTCAAAGAGACTCGTTTGGACACAAAATGAACTAGACAAGATACATTGCTTGTCCTAACCCTATGGCTGGATTTCAGAAGATTCTGGAAAGCATAAATCTGTCCAGGTTCATGAATGTGATAAGGATTGTTGAAGAGTTGTGATAAGGCTCAAAGATGGTAGAGTTTAACACTTATCATGCTTTGTTTAAGCCTTATCAAGAGTAGGGTTAAGTGGCTATATATATACTCCCTCGTAACCTGCTCTTATGTACGTAAGAAAAGAAAAAAACAACACTGAAAGTTCTTGTAACTCTTCTATTCACATACAACTACGTTCCATAATTCCTTCATCGTCCAATCCGATCACAGTATAAGCCTTTGGTTTGTTTGAATTGTCAAACATATCAAGCTATAAAGGAATATTTTATTACTAGAATATTGAATATTGACTTACTGGTTTCTTTTGTCAGTGCACATTCGAACGTATACAATCTTTTGTATTCGAATTGTGTTTTGGGTTTACGTGATACACGGCTAGCACTCCGGGCGTATTTGTTTGACGTGTTTGTGTGAGCAACCATAGAGGTAGTATTTATTTGCTACTTAGTTTCATTTGCGGGTGACTACAAGGGTTAGTTTTCGATTTATTTTTCTTGTCCCTTTTATTTGTTTTATGTGTTTATTGTTTGTGTTAATTCTAATAGCCAAACTAGATCCATATTCCGCTGCGTACTCGTAGTGTTAATTGGTTAACATATTAATAAATCCCATCAATCGTAGGTTCATATTTGTCGAGGTTCACGTTGGTAGGACATTGAGTTAGGGTTTTGTCGATAAACGAAAAGTAATCGGTGAGATCAATATTGTAACATAGGCCTGCGACGTCATCCTTATCTACGAAAAGGAGAGCAGGAAGTTGAGTCCAAAGATGTTGCCATCGTTTGGAGATAGTAGATGTTGTTTTAATTACCTATTTTGTGGACAATTCTAAACGGGAGATGATTTCGAGTAATAAGCAATCCGGTAAAGAATTATTCTATCTTATTTTTCTTTTTCCATGATTTTGAAGCGAATCGAAGTACAAATCAAGTTCGAATTTATCATAGCTGCAAAAGAAAAACTAACAATAAGCACATTGCATTAAGCTACTTATACACATGGAATAAAAAATCAATATTATTTCAAATTGCAACTTTTTACTAGCATGTAAATATCCGTATATAGTTCAATCACATATTCTAACTAAACACTAATTAAAATTTATTCTATAGATTATTAAAGAAAGTAAAACAAAACGATGAGATAGAATACGATGCGTAATTACCTGATAATACGAAATCAATAAAATTGACATGCCGTCCAATATTGAAACAAATTCTTCTCCCTAATGATTCAAAAATAAAACTAAGGAATTCCAATGTTGGCATGCCGACCAAGAATTTTTCAAATTGTTGCTTCATTAGTTCATTCTTTTCTTGACGCCGTAGTTCATCTTCCGTTGGAGACATAGTGATATAAGATGATCGTGTTTTGTAAGAATGTATATCGGTAGGTATATGTAAAGAATGTATATGGGTATATATGTATATATATATGAGAGTAAACTGCAAAAATGTCCCTGAACCTTTCAAAAAATGCAATTTATGTCCGCAAAAAAAAAAAGTGCAAAAATGTCCCTAACGTTTTATTTTTCTGCAATTTGTGCCCGTGAACGTGTACTTTATTTGCAAAATCCGGATTTTGGCTAACGCTCGTTACGAAATCCTATTAATTAGTCCTCACGTGCGTTGCACGTGAGGGTATTTTCGTCAATCCACTGTTCCCGCCTTTAACACCCACCTGCAACAACCCCATGCACGAATATCGACGAGGACATATTTTGCAAAGAACCTTAGTCGTGTATAACACTTTAACATGATCAAAACACACACAGCCATGGTAGTGGTTTCCCAACTTTGGCAGATTCGAACTCCTGAGTTTTCAATCAATGAGCTTGATGCTATTAACGGTAAGCTTAAATGTTTCAAGTTTTCATTTGCTTTTCTTATTCGAATATGCATGTGATTTCCTTAGTATTAAGTTATTTGTTTTTCTAACTAGATTCGAATGTTACACTGTTCACTATGAAAATCCACCACAATGGGCTTTTCATAAATCCACCAAACCGAAGATATCTATTTGGATATATAGCCTATGTTGACCTGATTGATGTTGACTATTTCTGCATTCAGCAGTATGTTGGAATGTTAGACGAGCTAGGATTAGGTGAGCTAGGATTAAGTGATACTACTTTATTTTCACATTTTAGGATCCCTGGGAAATCTTTGGATGATGGGTTGGTCCCATTGATAAGTGTGGAAGATGTTGTGCAAATGTTTAAATACATGTCTCGGTTTAAGGAAATAGAGGTTTATATTGAAGAAGGTATTTCATTAGTCGAGCAGCATTTGTTGTACATGAGGAATAGTCGTGGTAAGGGTGTTCTGATTGAAGATATAGAGGATAGTCATGTCATTAAGGAATCTGAGAAAGCTGGTGAGTTGTGTTTGCTAGAGTGACATGGTGCTAATGAAATAGGAAAAGAGGGAAAACAGGGTGATACTTCAACTCATGCTTCATCTAGTAAGGCTGGATGCAGGGATGATGAGAATTTTCCTAGATCTGGATGATGATGAGCTTGTTATTCCAACACCATGGTCTGATGAAGGGAAGAACAAAATAAGGGCAAAAAGGTTTAGTGGTGAGTACGAGTTCAAAAAGATTTTGTTCGAAATGGAATTCATCTTAAACGATGGGTATGAGCAAATGACAGTGAAAAAGAGGTGGTGGCAGATATGAATCAAAATGTTGACAACGAAAAACAGAAAGTTAGTCAAGTGGATGTTGGAAAGGGTATGGGTGAATCTGAACTTGAACAGGGTTTGGAAGGTGAGTTGGAAACAGAAATAGGCTGATTTCTTCCACAAAGAAATTGAAGAGGATTTTCTGGATGATCAAACATACTATGGACCTATTCAAGAGTCAGAGATTGATATGTTGATTCAAGAGCCAGAGATTGATTTGTTGTATGCTGAGGAAGGTGAGTTGGGGACAGGAAAGAGGATGATTTCGTCCACAAAGAAATTGAAGTTGATTGGCTAGATGATAAAGTAGACTATGGACCTAATCAAGATGCAAAGATTGATATGTTATATGCTGAGTTAGACTTTGTTATTCAGAATGTGGCTTTTCTACAAAGTGAACTCAGAGATGAAGCTGTAGTAGTTGCTGATGAAGCTCCAACTGCAGTTGTTGAAGAAAGTTTGGAAAGGGCAGACATGGAAGCTCCATCTACAGTTGATTCATCTGCCAGTGTGACCTCTGGTATAGAAAACAAGAGAAGAAAGTTGGATCAAGGATGAGAAGGCAATAGAAGCAGAGAAGGAGGTTGATTCCAAGTGAGGAGGGAATGCTCAAGGTCATGACAAGGAAATGGTGAAGTTTCTTCTGTTTATTTTGTTTATCTTATGGCTTGGGGTGGCATATTTTGGAACAATTTAGTTTATGTAGGTCGAATAACATTTTAGTGTTGTACTGTTGTGTCGAGTGGTAGCTTGTGCCACATGTGTATGTTTATGAACAAGTTAGGTTATGTATGCATCACCTGTGTTTGGCAAATAGTATTTGGTGTTACTCATGTGTTGTTACATATGTTTAGCACATTTGACATTAACACATTGGACAATTACACCAAATTCAGATCCTAAAATAACACCAAATTCATTGGACAATAACACCAAATTCACATCCTAAAAAACTATACAATAACCAAAAGATACATAACAGTTAACATTAAATAAGACTTGAGCTTCTTAAGCCTAGAGCTTCTTGGGGGCAGGCACATACCACTCCATCCTTTTCTTGCTTGAGGAACCCACCTTTGCTCCAAGACCCAGTACAACATTTGTTATTCTTTCACTTGTGTTTGGTCTTTTAAGCTCACTTGCAGGAGCTATAAGAACAAGGGGGCCAACAGTTTTGGAATTGGAATATTTGTAATTGGTAAGCTTTCCCTCCCCCCACCCCCTTTGCTTTAGATGTGAAAGCCTTTCCCTTCATCCTCATCCTCCTATTGCAAGGCTTGGAAGTGGTAGCCTTTGGTGGTATGTCCATTTCTGATTCACTTGATGATATGTCCATTTCTTCATCCTCATCACTGGATGATATGGAAATCACTTCTACAACACAATGCATACCTTTATTCCCCATCCCTATCTTTTGCTGATTTGCCCTAACACACCCGTTTTCAAGAAACTCTATCCTTTTTCAAGAGCTTCCAGTTTTGCATCGACCTTGTCCCGTTTTCAAGATACCCTATCCTTTTATCATGATCTTTCAGTTTTGCATTGACCTTACTCCCATTTTCAGTATCTTTACAGCCGTCATCAAGTTTCCCCTCTCCTTTATTCCTGTTTTGAGTATCTTGACAACCCTCATCAAGTTTCCCCTTTCCCTAATCATCTGCAGAAAAGATGAAAAGTTAGTGAGATTGAGTATCATGGCATGGATGAAAGGTTTGTGAGATTGGATCCAAGGCTAGAAAAGATGAAAAGTAATGTAAGTATGACTGTTGTGTCGGAAGTACGTAAGTAGGATGATTTATAATCTCCTTATTTAAATGGATTGGGACGCCTTTTCATTTAAATGAAGAAATTGTAAATGGTCGAACCATAAGTTTACAATTATTTACTTACCTAGATTGGAACGCCTCTTTAAGTAAGTAACGAATGTGAATAAGTGGGCTTATGTGTTTCCGGTATGGCATGAGTACGGGGTAGAGATGTAGAAAGTGAAAATTAAAACAAATTAGACGTCGTAAGAAATGAGATTAACTGTGAGTAAAATTTCTTAATGGGATTAAGGTTAAGATGAATAGACAAGGCTTACGTTATAGGTGTCTTGAGTAAAAGTTAATGCGTAAAGAGTTGAGTTGAGGTTATAAGATGTTTTGAGACTTTGGGTAAAATGTGAGTAATGACCATGGTTGTCGCTAAATATTATTATCACCCTTATATAAATAATGAAGGTATTACCCGAGGTTTGACTTTATGAAGCCAAAGATACCGAATTTTCCCAAGTGGCTTATAACCCTTGACGTAAATTCTTAAAGAGAAGTAAAGAAAATGAGGTGTTATAGTAAAAATGTTGAAAGCTTAGTAGAATGGCTGCGATAAATATAGACGAATTAGTTAATATTTGACGTACCTAAAGTCAAATTGGAGTAATTTTCTCAAGTAACATATAGTCATTGATCGAAAAGTTAAAATAAAAATAGCATATACGTGGTGTAATGGTAATAGAGTTGATTAAATGATATATTGGTTTTAACCAACTGGGCTAGCTCAGTTGGCCACAAAGATTCTTTACGGGCTTAGGGAGGGGAGGTCTCAAGTTCGAGTCCCACCCAAGAATTTTACCCCTTCAGGCGGAATAGGAGAAAGTACAGACGGAGTTCAGGGTCAGCATACTGCCCAATTGGATGTCACTGCTACCTGAACCACTAACAACTAACAAACCGTTAAAAAAATGATATATTGGTTTTAGTATAAATAATCATTTTGCTAAATTTTTTGATAAAAAGTCATGACCAGGTTTATGAATTCGGGTCAACGAAAAACCAGCGGTTCAATCCGGTTCTCAAGCAAGCAAAAACCAGGTCTCCAAGCCGGTTCCCAGTTGAACCGGCCAGGTCTACCCGGGTTTTAAAACATTCCATCCATGTATTCCATCCTGCGCCTTCCATCCCGTATCCTAGGTCAACCCGGGTTTTAAAACATTCCATCCATGTATTCCATCCTGCGCCTTCCATTCCGTATCCTAGCGGATCGGGTCTATCAAACCATATACGTCAACACTATGCACAGTACTCGTCTAGTTATCTTTCAAATCTGAATTGACCAGAATTTCCAAGAATAAGGGTCTTTGTTTCATATTTGGTATTCCATTCGAAAGTTGAGTCAAGCATAAAGACATGGGTCTAAAAACTTTTGGGTGGGATTTATTAATTTCAAAATTTTCAATCTTTCTCCACAAACTCCATCTCTCGCGATCTAAACTACTATCAGACCCTAACCATCCATCAGCCACCGTTAGACCCGTTATGAAACCACTTCACCATCCCACTTAACTAGTGAGTGATCTTGATGTCATCAGTAAGTTTATTTGTTGGATTAAGCAGTAATTTATAATATTGATATGTATGTGTGAATGATTTCCTAGAGCGAGCTGGCAACTGTTGATTGTTGACTAATTATGAATGATATAATCAGGGTGTTTGGGTAACCTAAGCGGTTCTCAGGTTGCTGCTATATGCTTATTAATAAGCACTCCCAAATGTTTTGTTATGTATCTCATCAAATTTTGTTTGCTTAATTGATTTCTAGAAGTCACGAAATAAGTCTCTTTTGGTAAAGAAAAGACGTCACCCTGATCCTTTAGGAAATGTTTTTACCGAGCTAGATAGAAGGATTAAGACGTTCACACTCACTTGTATCTACTGAGTCATACTGGCCTAGGAAAGTAGTAGCTGACTCGAGCAGTGTTAAGCCTCAACAATGCTAGTACGTTACGGTCTGGTGCCGTCATTAAGACTGCATCAGAGAGGGATTTCCCGTCACTTGGATCAGAATCAAAACTTACCGATTCCGAGATTCCAAGAGCCCCCCTCGTGCTCAGACAGGTAGCTTACACATCTTTTAAATATAAATCATACATTGGTAATGCTGCGTGTGCTTATGTTTGGTCATGTTTATTCTACTTGTCTGTTGAAACTCAAAGGGTCGAAGAACTTGCTGTTAAGCAATCTAGGCAGTTGATTCCCATTACTCCTTCCATGCCTAAAGCCTTACTTGTTTTCTTTCTGGGTTGTTATGTTATGATATTGATTATATGGTTATATTTGCTTTGTTTGCGTTATTTGGTGCTAAATTTGTTTTGCTTTTGTTGTGGGATTGATTATCTGGTTCGGGAGTTACTAGTGTGTATGCTTATCGGATTATTTTGGGGTCCGATGTTTAGTTTTATGGGATTACCTTGCTCAGAAGTAGCTGCAAACAAAGCTGATCATCAAATGGTGGAATCATAATGTTTTGTATAACACAAATGGTCTTATCTTCTTATACATTTTAATTTAATATGGCCGGGATTTGCGAAACACTTACAGTGACATGGTGTCAAGTAGCTCATGGAAAACATTTGTGAATGTGTTAGTCATGAGAACAATGTAAATGTGTATACACTGATGTGTGATGTTGAGGGATACTCTTTTAATTGAACTTGAATAATCTCTAGTTGGAATTAATTGAAATATGAACAATATATCTTATGATCCATGTTTTTTAGAGCTATCTATAATATAGTTACTATGCTGCGTAATACCGATGCCATATATTCTAGCTAGCTATGTTTCCATGATGATGTTACTATAGCTTTTTTAATTACGTGTGATTGTGTGATTAGGATTTGTTACTGTATCAAAAGCAAAGCTTTGCAGAAAGAAGATCAATTAGGAGAAGAGATTGATTAGTCACTAGCGCAAGTTTTTATTTTGTGTAAGAGGCTTAATGACATCGTGCTTATCTAGTTTGTTGTTAACAGCAAGCATTTTGTACTAGCTTTGAAGGTAAGGAGTTATGAGTGCAGCAATATCAAGCTAGAATTTATGCTTCAAAACATACAGTTACATTTTCTGTTTTTTGAACATTACAGGTCAAAGGTGTTGATCCTAGTGAGTGATCTTGATGTCATCAGTAAGTTTATTTGTTGGATTAAGCAGTAATCTATAATATAGATATGTATGTGTGAATGATTTCCTAGAGCGAACTGGCAACTGTTGATTGTTGACTAATTATGAATGATATAATTTAGGTGTTTGGGTAACCTAAGCGGTTCTCAGTTTGCTGCTATATGCTTATTAATAAGCACTCCCAAATGTTTTGTTATGTATCTCATCAAATTTTGTTTGCTTAATTGATTTCTAGATGTCACGAAATAAGTCTCTTGTTCAGTAGTTTTGGTAAAGAAAATTTAACAAAATGTTTTACCGAGTGATGACGTATAGTCTACACCCGGGTCACGAACCCGATTAGTAAACAATACTAATATCTAAGCCCACCACGTATGGGCCGCTACGGCGATTAATGGACTACCACTTATACGGTTTGGGCCTACAAGGCCCAAGCCCAAAGCTATTTTCGGATAGGATAGGGAATATCTCCTAAATAAAGGAGATATACACCAAATATCCAAGGTCGGCGAATACGCCGAGGAGTAGGGAACAAGAAACCTACTAGGGTTTCATGTGTATATAAAGGGCACCCAAGCCCTCGGTAAAGGTACGACTTCATTCAAACCCTAACTCTTCACAAAACCCTAAATTTCGATTACTTACTCTCACGCCGGAGGATAATCGGGGGAGACAATCCCTCGATAAGCCTAACGGTGTTGGCTCTTTTTCTTAGTGCGCAGGTTCCACCAAGCATTAAGATCTAATTGGTACGAGAATAGAAGCCCTCACAAGGAACGCCCAACTTTTGTATCAACAAGTGGCGCCATCCGTGGGACCCTACACTAAGAGTTTTACCAAGAACTAGAATGACGAAACACGGAAGTCACAAGAGTCCGCATGGGAAGAAAGCGCAGGATGACCCACTAGGGAAGAAGCATCAAACGGATGCGCCCCCTAAGCAGGCCCCTGGGACAACCAGCACGCCTATAAGCTTAGGAGCGTATTCAGATCTGGTCTTTCCTACAGTGGAATCGCTTACCAAGACTACCCCCGCTATTACAACAAGTACTAGCGCGGTAGACCTGGAGCGCACTCCTCTTACCATGCCAGAGGTGAACTTCACTGAACCTCCCAATGCGCCTATCCGAAACAAGGATCCTGCCTTGGAAACGGACTCCTTCGCGCTTGAAGGAGTCACTTCCGAATTAGCGCCAAGCGACTTTGTATCCCAAAACTACGAAGCCTTGACTGCGCTCATGCGAGAGGAGGCAAAGAAGAGGTCAAGCCAAAGTCTGCACGGCAGACTCAACTTCGACCCTGAGCATGAGGCGTCCCCAACGCGCTACCGAAAGGAAAGACGCGAGAAGGATAGCCGCAAACAACCAGTGTTTACCAGGATTGGAAGGAGGATTATGGATGATGAAGCAGCCGATCTTCAACATCTGGAAGAGCCTGAAGAGGGGGAGCGGCGCGCCAATGTCCACGCTAGGCTTGGCAGTCGCAGGATCCAAGATAGGCTTGGGCGACGATGCTCCCCAAGTGAAAGCCCCTCAAGCTCTGATTCTGAGGGTAGTCGGCGCAAGCGCCGCAGAGGAGCAAGCTCAGACTCTGATGATAGTCGACGCAAGCGTCACAAAAGAGTCCGCTCATCTTCAAGAGATTCCTCGGACAGCGAGACTGGACACTGGAAATCAAGAGGAAAATACCGCGACCAGGAAGACGAAGACATGTCTCTTCCCTGGCGTCGCCAAAAGGTTGATGCGTTCACTAGGCGCATCAGCGATTTTTCGGAGAATAAGAAAAGGCGCATGCCTGCTAACGTCAAAACATATGATGGGACAGGTGATCCTGATGATCACCTAAAAATTTTCGAATCAGCAGCCACTATCGAAAATTGGCCACAACCTGTGTGGTGCCATATGTTCAACTCTACATTAGTAGGGAATGCGCGCAACTGGTTTAGCAAGCTTCCACGTAGAAGCATCGATGGGTTTGAGGAGTTGCGCAAGGCGTTTCGCCTAAACTTTACTCAAAGGAAGAAGTGCGCCAAAAACCCTGTCGAACTTGCTAGGGTTAAACAGCGACAAGGGGAACCCACGAGTGCTTTCATGGAACGTTTTAAGGACGAATGTATGAAAGTCAAGGCGTGTCCAGAGATACTAAAAATATCGGGTTTTATGAATGCAATCAATAACCCAGATTTGATAAAAAAGTTAAACGATAAGGTTCCCCTAACCTTTGACGAACTCATGAAGCGCACGAGGTCTTTCGTCCAAGGAGAAGAAGCCGCCGCGGATAGCAAAAAAGGCTATTCGAACCATAGGCCACAAGAAGAGTCAAGGAGACAATCCAATGACCAGAGTGGCAATCGTAATAGGAGTTATCGAACTCAAGGCGGTGGAAGGGGAAACGACAAGTATACCCCATTAACAAAAACTCCAAAGGAGATATTCGCAACGGAAGGGGCGAACTTCCCGAAACCACCACCAATGCGCACCCCAGAGGATCGGCGCACAGGGAATGGTTATTGCGAATACCACGGACAGAAAGGCCACACAACCAACGAGTGCGTCCAACTACGCCAGTTGATTGACAAATTGGTAAAAGAAGGAAAGATGGACCACCTCGTAAAAAACATCAGGGAAGGAAAAGACAAACCAAAACCAGGGGCCAAGAAGGAGACATCAAAAGAAAAGGCAGATATCATCTACATGATACAGCCATGGCAACGCGCGACAAGACAGAAGGTCAGTCAACGATTTATTAAAGGAAACGAAATTTCTTTCCCCTCCCTGACTGCGAACAACGCAGTAGTGGATCCACTTACCATTGAAATACATACGGGGGGTCACGACATCCGTCGCATGTATATAGATGGAGGGGCATCCGCTAACATTATGTATGAGCACTGTTTCAAAAAGCTGCGACCTGAGATACAGAGTCAGTTGATCCCAGCCACAACGCCGCTAACTGGCTTCACAGGAGAGAAGATATGGCCCATGGGGCAATTACGTCTATTTGTAGAAGTTGGTGACAAACCACACTCTACAGTTACCTGGATGAACTTCATGGTAATCAGGTCCCCCTCTCCGTACAACGGCATCATCGAGAGACCGGGAATATCATCTATCCGCGTCGTGCCATCCACAGCGCACGGGATGCTTAAGTTCCCGGTGGAAGGAGGTATTGTCACTCTTTACAATACCACCATACCACCCAAAGAATGCAATGCAGTGACAAATGACGTAGGCGACGTTCCAGAACAGCGCGCAATCAAAGTCCCAAACTTAAAGGTCGCCATTCACCCTGACTACCCGGATCAACAGGTATCTATTGGCGGGTCTCTGTCTGACAAAGGCAAAGTAGTCATATGCGCACTCCTGCAAAATAATTTAGATATTTTTGCATGGGAACCAAAGCATATGACAGGAGTACCACGCTCCATCACGGAACACAAGCTCCAAATCCGACAAGGATATCCTCCAATACGACAGAAAAAGCGCGGACAAGCCCCAGACCGCGCAAAAGCCATCCTGGAAGAAGTACACAAACTAGTAGACGCAGGCATCATGCGGGAAGTGTACTACCATGACTGGCTCTCTAACCCAGTAATGGTAAAGAAGAGCGATGGCAGTTGGAGAATGTGCGTAGACTTCACAGACCTCAATAAAGCATGTCCACAGGACTGCTACCCGCTACCGGAGATAGACTGGAAGATCGAGTCTCTGTGTGGATATCCCTTCAAATGCTTCCTGGACGCATACAAGGGATACCACCAAATTCAAATGGCGGAGGAAGACAAAGAAAAAACGGCCTTCCACACAAGTCAAGGGGTCTACTGCTATACAAAGATGCCCTTTGGCCTAAAGAACGCAGGAGCAACATACCAACGATTGGTAGACACTGCGTTCGAGAAGCAAGTAGGACGCAACTTGGAAGTATACGTCGATGACCTCGTCATCAAAAGCCATACTGAGGAAGAACTAGCGCGCGACATGGAGGAAACGTTCAAAACACTGAGGAGAATCAACATGAAATTGAACCCCAAGAAGTGTACATTTGGCGCTACAGAAGGCATGTTTCTCGGGTATCTGATAGAACCCGATGGAATCAAGCCTTGCCCAGAAAAGACTCAAGCAGTCATTGACCTTCCCTCACCGCGCACACTGAAGGAGGTCCAGTCACTAAACGGCAAGCTAGCCGGACTGAACCGATTCTTATCCAAATCAGCGGACAAGTCACTTCCCCTATTCAAAACACTCAAGAAGTGCACAAAAAAGGGAGACTTCAGGTGGATCGCGGAAGCAGAAGAGGCCTTCCAACAGCTCAAACAACACATAGCAGCGCTACCAAAGCTTGTCGCGCCCCGACCAGGGGAAGAGCTGATCATGTACCTATCTGCGACTCAGGGAGCAGTCAGCGCAGTACTACTGACTGACAGGAACTCTGTCCAAACACCCATCTATTTTGTTAGCAAGGCGCTCAAGAAGACGGAGATTAACTACACTGCAATGGAAAAGTTGGTCCTAGCCTTAGTATTTGCAGCAAAAAGACTGCGCAGGTATTTCCAGGCGCACCCAATAGCTGTTATCACAGACCAACCCATCAAACAAGTTATCTCGAGACCCGACGCATCGGGACGCCTACAAAAATGGAGCGTTTTACTGGGTGAGCATAACATATCATACAGACCGCGCACTGCAATTAAAGGGCAGATATTGGCCGACTTCATCATCGAGAAGCCAGATACTGACACTACACCTGCGACAAGCAAGGGGGAACCTCAAGAACCATGGATCCTATTCACTGATGGATCCTCATGCGTAGATGGATCAGGAGGTGGCCTTATTCTCACTAACCCAGAAGGAGCTGAATTCACATATGCTCTGCGCTTTGAATTCACAGCCACGAACAACGAGGCAGAATACGAAGCACTCCTGGCTGGGTTACGCATCGCAATTCAAATGGGTGCACGCAATCTAGAAGCGAACGTCGACTCACGGCTAGTTGCTAACCACGTGTCAGGCGAGTATGTAGCAAAGGAGGAACACATGATCCAATACCTCGAAAAAACCAAGTCTCTGATCCAGAACTTCGATAGGTTTACCATCAAGCAGGTTCCCAGGGGTGAAAACAGGAAAGCAGATGCGCTGAGCAAGATTGCATCCACAAGTTTTGCACATTTATCAAAACAAGTATTGGTGGAAACCTTGAAAAATAAGTCAATTGAAGAGATGGAAATATCCACAGTGATAGAAGAAGAAGGACCTACGTGGATGACACCAATCATTGACTTCATTAGTAAGGGCATACTTCCCCAAGAACAGAAGGAAGCTCGACGAATCCGGCGCACAGCGCAGCGATTCGAGCTTAGAGATAACGTCTTATATAGACGCTCATTCCTACAACCATGGCTCAGGTGCGTTGGACCTCTCCAGGCAGACTACGTACTTCGAGAAATCCACGCAGGCTCATGCAGCATGCACTCAGGACCACGGTCCATTGTAGCGCGCGCACTAAGGTCTGGATACTATTGGCCAACTATGCACCGTGACGCGCGAGATTTGGTACGAAAGTGCAGTGATTGCCAAGTTCACAGACCCATTCCGCGCCGACCACAGCATGAACTAACGCCTATTACATCGCCATGGCCATTCCACAAATGGGGTATCGACATCGCTGGACCTTTCCCTATTGCCGCAGGTGGATTGAAATTCCTTATTGTGGCAATAGACTACTTTACTAAATGGATCGAGGCAAAGGCAGTAGCAACCATAACAGGTAACCAGATCAAACGATTCGTGTGGGACAACATAGTATGTCGCTTTGGATTACCTGGTGAAATTATCTCAGATAACGGAAAACAATTCCGTGATAACCCATTCAAAGATTGGTGCGAACAGCTGAACATCACGCAACACTTTGCGTCAGTAACTCATCCACAAACCAATGGTCTGGTTGAACGCGCAAATAGAAGCCTAGGCGAAGGAATCAAAGCGCGCCTGGACAGACACAAAGGAAGATGGGTAGAAGAACTATCACATGTTCTCTGGGCGCACCGAACAACCATCAAGGTTAGCAACGGGGACACTCCCTTCTCTTTGGTCTATGGGACAGAAGCTGTAATACCAGCTGAAATTGGAATGCCAACCATCCGTACTGCGGAAGTTAATGCGGCAACCAATGATGATGAGCGGCGCATAGACTTAGATCTATTGGAAGAGCGACGTGAATGCGCAGCAATACGCGAAGAGAAAGCCAAGTCAAGAATGAAAGGATACTATGATGCCAAAGTACGCAGCACGTCATTCAGACCAGGTGACTTCGTATACCGCGAAAACGACTCAAGCCGCGCAGAAGACACTGGTAAGCTAGGACCAAAGTGGGAAGGACCTTACGAGGTCATAGAAGCACTTGGCAATGGGGCGTACAAGCTACGCGACAAGGACGGACATGAGCTACAGCGAACGTGGAACGTCCGCAACCTTAAGCGGTGCTATCTTTAAAGCAGGCTACGGCCCAACATGGACACCCACGCACTTTAGAAAGTGCCCCCAATAAAGGATCCATGTAATTTTATCTTTTTAGTATTATCTATTCTCTTTTAAAACTTGCAAGTATTAATAAAACGTTATGGTTTCTAGCTAACTCCATAACACATTTAACTCTATTGTTTGCATCTTTCATTATCGTATTTCAATATTGTTATAATCTTGCCTACATGGCGTGCATGCACACACTAAGACCCACGATGGCAGATAGGATGAGTAAACCTAATAAACAACTCGTTGAGTAAGAGGGTTGCAAACCCATCAACTTTGGATCACGAATCCTTGTTAAACACCTTGCGCTCAAGACGTTGGCGCAAGTTCCTTACGCATCCCACGACGGATGCGCACTAGGGCACACTGTGCGCGTTTAACAACTCAGGAAATCAAGACCCTTGATTCCTTAAAGTACAATACGATAAGTAAACTTACAAAAATACATAGACAACTATGACTATCTCCTTTTCATTAAGTTGGAAAAATTTAATACGCGACTACGGTCCTTATTTAAGAAAATTCATACATAATGATAATTTTTCTTTTCTAAGCACGCTTAGGTAATTAAAGATATCTTCACGCAAAGATACATACGAACTACGAGTTCAAAAGCATAAGTATTTGGAAGTTGTAAAAACACTAAGTACAAAAGCAAAATTTTTATATATAGAAATACGTTTCTACAAAAGACTTGTACAAAAAAGCTAAATGCTATATGTACGCCTTAGCTGGCTAGAGCCCCCACTCATAGCCGCTTCCTTCGCATCCTCGAGCCGCTTTAACAACCCTGCATCATCAAGGGAAACAGTGGCCACGGAAACAGGCACCCCGTCGGATCTAGGCTGATGCGCAGCGCCTATGCCGCACAGAATGGCCTTCCCTTTCACGCCTTTCTTTCTTGCGACCCTGGAAGCATGAGCATTTAGCGACCTTTGCAAAGAAATCTCTTTCTCAATACGGAAAGGATTCAGAATGTCACGAGGCTGAGCAAAAATGGGTACCTTCAACTGCGCTACATCAGGCTTCAAGTAGAAGTCCACTTGCTGATCCGCACCATCCTGCAGATGCCTGGGAAGGGTGAGCCCCGCCATGATCACGCTGATAGGCTGATCCTGATCACGATCCAAACGAGCGATATGCGGAAGCTCAAGCTTTTTTAAATCTTCCATAGCAGCAACAAGCTCAGCTCGGGCATCCGCCTTGTACCCAGGGACCTCCGCAAGCGGCACGGTCAACAACTTGGCCTCAGCAAGTTTGTTTGCGGCCAAGGTCTCACCATGTGCAATAGCGCACTCCACAACCTTGCCAAAGGAGGTGGTGACCTCGGGATGCTCCAGCGTGCACATGGCGGCCAGGCGAAGACCATGACTGATCAACCACCTACGAAATAACACAAGTGTTAATAAGAAAAAGGGTCTCAAATATACACAAGCTATAAAGAGATAAAAGCAGCATGTACATGCGCTCAGCTACGGACTGAACCATGTGAGGGTATAGCTCCTCATCATATTCGATGCTGAGCTTGCGGAGCTTCTCTTCTTGAGTCTTCAGCGCAAGCTCCACTCGGCTACGGAACTCTTCAATATTGGCAAAGTGCTTGCTCCTATTCTGTTGCAAGTACTTCAGCGCCCATAAAGAATTTCGCTTCTGAAGGTCCGCAGCAGCACGCTCCTGCTCCAGCTCAGCCATCACCAAGATCTTCCCCTCCCCCAACCTTTGCGCAGACGCTTCTGCGCGCTCCAGTTTAGCCTTGGAGCTCAGCTGCTCAGCTTTAGAGCTTGCTAACTCAGCCTGCACAGACGCCAACTGCGCCTGCAGCCTGGAAACTTCCTCAGACTGGCACACCCTGGCTTGCGCCACCAGCTCGGACTGGCGCACAGCGAGGGAGGCCAGCTCCTCCATCATAGAGTCAAACGAATTTGACTCCCCTCCAACATCCTTGGGAGAAGGCGCCTTATCCAAATAAGAAGTCACCTTGGGAGGCATACTTACACCTACGACGCCAGCGTCCTCCACAGGCTGTTTACTGCACAAAAGATCAAGAAGTAAGGTTAGCGCACGAATAACATTCAAGTATACGCAAAATCCTAAGGGATTGCTACAAAATACTTACATGGGGGGAGGAGACGAGGACACGTCCTTCTCCATCTCAGCCGTGGACGTACCTCCACCAGACTTCTCAGCATCCACACTGAAGACACGAAGGAACAAAGTTAGAATAAAGTGTAACTTGACAAAAGTTCATAACTAATAACTACGATACTTACTCCATCTGCACTTCAGTAAAAGATGGGCTCTTCTCAACCTCAGTGCGCGGCCTCTTGGAAGAACTTTCAGCACCACTACTAAGCGCCCTCTTACGCGTCAGTCGGGGGCCCTCCTCCATCTCACTGTCAGTCCCCTCTAAATGAATAATCGTTTTGCTAGGAGGAGACTGCGCAGTGTCAGGACCCTGCTGCACAGGAGGAGCCACCCCTTGCAGCGGCTCAGCTGCCACCACATTAGGGGAGCCCTCAGACTCTGGGATAACCAAGTCCACGACGCGCCCTGCCGTTGCCTCCAGAATGGTCTGCTCACCATCCCCCAGAGGACGCACCCCCACTGCTACGGCACGCGGATTCTCCAAGTTAACAACCGCAAAAAGATCCATCTCTGCGCAATAAAGTAGACAAAGAAAAGCAAGTTACATAAAGTATGGAAAACGAAGAAACGCTTACATTAATAACGACAGAAGGAGCACCCACCCGTGCCATCCGCATTCAAGAATGTGGGAACCTCTGTCTCATGCTCGAAGAAGTTGCGACTGATGCCCATATGCACCAAGAACGCTTCCGGATACGGTTTGATGGGAATACGGTTCTCATCAATGACCGCCGCATGATCCACGTTATACCATGTCTCCGGGGGGCGCTCATCCTTGGGCAGAGTGGCACGGGTGTAAAATGGAAAATGGGAAGGAAAGACGGCGGCGTCAATCCAGAAGAATTTCTCCCTCCAGTCCTTGAGTTTATCCACCTTCTTCACATAGCATTGTAACTTGCCTACGCGCTTGGCGAAGGTAACCCACCCATTTGACCACGTCGCGTGATAGAACGCGCGGAATAATTGGAGGGTCGGGTGAATCGCTAACAAGCGATAGTTCACCTCAAAATTGGCGATCTTCCCAGCACCAATACAGTGCAATTGGGAGATGTGGAGCTCGTAATAATTGAGTATATCACTCAAGAGCACGGAAATGGGTACGCGCTGATTCGCCCACTCGAAAAAGCGCGTATATAGCCCCACCTTCCCATCGGGGAAATTCGCGATGGTGTCATTTGGACCTGGCACCTCTGGGTGCAGATCATAAGGGATAAAATAATCCGAGGTGAACTGATTCAGTTCATCTTCGGTTATGTTAGAAGTGAAATCCTGAAGTTGCATAACCATTTTGTGTTTTTCGAATGTGCGCACGCGCTATTACCTTCGGATTATCGTTCTTTGATAGCAGAGTTGAAGATGTAAAAATGGTGGAAATATTGCTTTTTTAACTGTGGATACCACAGTAAAGGGAGGCGGTAGCTTATATAGTTTTCCACCCACCACAGATGATCGACACGTGTATCCCACTAACTCGAATCGTGTGGATGGGAGAGCTGACGGTACAAGGCAAGTGGATAACTTCTCCACTTCCCAAGGTACCCGAATTGCACCTTTTTTGGACTAGATACATCATACATGCGTTGTTGGCGGTAAATATTTTAAATCTTCCCGCGTACGCGTGGGGAATAATTTCGACACGACTTTAGTCTAGCATCCGCAGGTTTTACCCTGCGCACACTAGACTGGGGGGACATGATGACGTATAGTCTACACCCGGGTCACGAACCCGATTAGTAAACAATACTAATATCTAAGCCCACCACGTATGGGCCGCTACGGCGATTAATGGACTACCACTTATACGGTTTGGGCCTACAAGGCCCAAGCCCAAAGCTATTTTCGGATAGGATAGGGAATATCTCCTAAATAAAGGAGATATACACCAAATATCCAAGGTCGGCGAATACGCCGAGGAGTAGGGAACAAGAAACCTACTAGGGTTTCATGTGTATATAAAGGGCACCCAAGCCCTCGGTAAAGGTACGACTTCATTCAAACCCTAACTCTTCACAAAACCCTAAATTTCGATTACTTACTCTCACGCCGGAGGATAATCGGGGGAGACAATCCCTCAATAATCCTAACGGTGTTGGCTCTTTTTCTTAGTGCGCAGGTTCCACCAAGCATTAAGATCTAATTGGTACGAGAATAGAAGCCCTCACAAGGAACGCCCAACTTTTGTATCAACACCGAGCTAGAAAGAAGGGTTAAGACGTTCACACTCACCTGTATCGAGCAGTGTTAAGCCTCAACAATGGTAGTATGTTGCGGTCTGGTGGTGGTGCCATTAAGACTGCTTCAGAGAGGGATTTCCCGTCACTTGGATCAGAATCAAAACTTACGGATTCCGAGATTCCAAGAGCCCCCCTCGTGCTCAGACAGGTAGCTTACAAATCTTTTAAATATAAATCATACATTGGTATTGTTGCGTGTGCTTATGTTTGGTCATATTTATTCTACTTGTCTGTTGAAACTCAAAGGCTCGAAGAACTTGCTGTTAAGCAATCTAGGCAGTTGATTCCCATTACTCCTTCCATGCCTAAAGCCTTACTTGTTTTCTTTCTGGGTTGTTATGTTATGATATTGATTATATGGTTATATTTGCTTTGTTTGCGTTATTTGGTGCTAAATTTGTTTTGCTTTTGTTGTGGGATTGATTTTCTGGTTCGGGAGTTACTAGTGTGTATGCTTATCGGATTATTTTGGGGTCCGATGTTTAGTTTTATGGGATTACCTTGCTCGGAAGTAGCTGCAAACAAAGCTGATCATGAAACGGTGGAATCAGAATCTTTTGTATAACACAAATGGTCTTATCTTCTTATACATTTTAATTCAATATGGCCCGGATTTGCGAAACACTTACAGTGACATGGTGTCAAGTAGCTCATGGAAAACATTTGTGATTAGAAGATTGTTACTGCAAAGGGAAACAATGAGTTAGTCATGAGAACAATGTAAATGTGTATACCCTGACGATAATGTGAGTTTGGGTGCTGATTCTATGCAAAAAGATGGCGATAGTGATGCTTATAGCGAGGTGAAGTGCCAATTATATTCTTTAAAAGTGGAAAATTGGGTTCGTCGGAAACTGGTCATATTAAGTAATTTTAGCTCGGGTTGGGTCGACTCTCAAAAACTATTTTGCTTATTTTGTATGCATAATCTGTTGAGTCTAGTTAAGGAAACTATGTTATCACAATATTAACATAAAGTTTTGAACATTGATGTAATGAATAACACACTTAGGACTTTAAGCTTGACTGTTCTAAAGTGGGATTTCTGTTCATTCTAACGACATATAAAATGAGATAGTTCTTAGGTCATCCATACTAGCTAGCTCTAATGCTCTATGCTGCAACCACAACATAAAACTAATACACATATTACACATAATCACATATAGTAACAGAATGGCTTACAAGCTAAAAATCAGAAGAGTAAAGAGAGACCTTGTATTTGGAGATAATGCCGGCTATGGATTTCACGAGGGCAGATTTGTCCCAAAGTTCACCATGAATGAATTCGGTAAAGTGTGGTATAATGTGTTTCAAAGCAAATGTGTTTTGGATGTCGTCATAAGTTTTGTTCTGTTTTTCTTATTTGTAACAAATGAACAGAACCAAAAACCATTTATAACATGTCAGTATTAGGAAAAATATGCGTTTGGTATGACATGATCTAAACTCTATTCACACTGATCAAGTTATCTATTAAAATAGATTAGTTTGCGGATTGATCAAGCATACAAGCTAAACTTTAAATAGTTGTGAGTCGTCGTAATGCTATTAATGGAAAATAGACGTCACCTGCATTAAGTAGTTGAGTAATGTTAACAAAGATAAAATCAGATTATGGAAAATTCGATGTTATTGTTTCTTTACCAAAAGAAGAAACAAATCGGTGACACAGTTTTTGGCGCTATTTGAAAAGTGTCTTGACTCTAGAACTCTTTAAGTGTAACATGTGTTTCTGAGTTTTCTCTTTTTAGATCTTGTGATATTCTCCTTGCTGAACTAACATCCATCAGTCATGGTTAATTCTGCAGGTCAAGCCAGAGGAGATTACTGCTATCATGAATGAACCTGGATCACTTGCACCAACTGAATTATACCTTGGTGGGACTAAGTATAAGGTTATTCAAGGCGAGGCAGGAGCTGTGATCCGAGGCAAAAAGGTGATGAATTGATATTGCCTCTTACCACTTAATTGACAAATGTACAAAACTATTGCTTGGTTTTAAATGCAACAGAATAATGCTTTTACGGGGTGTTTAGATGTGTGCTCTGAAATTAATTTGTCAAGTTGACTAATGAGATCAGATAACTAGTTATAATTGATTAATAGAATGTGTAGTTCTAGAGATTGTGTGAACTGGTGGTTCCTGAAGTTGTTAGAATTACTTTTAATGGTACTCGTATATAAGTATTTAAACTGAACCATATGATAAGTTGGTTTGATGTTATTGCTAGTATCAAATTGATTAGTCACCCGTAAACGGATGGATTACTCATAAGCGCAAGTAGGTTACGGTAACACTAGAAACTGATTATTGCGAATTGGAATTAAAAAGGTCACATTTTAATGCTTATCCAAAAACCCATCAAATATGCTGACCATCGATTCAAAACCCGCTGACTTGTGTCATGCTGTCATCACAACGCTCATTTACCATTCATCTTGAAAGTTGAAACCATAGCTATACTCTTTAACTGTATCTAGTTCACAGTTTTAATATATACACATGTTTGAAAGTGCTCACCACTTTGCCTCTTTATAATTACATTTTTTTTTTCTTTCTTTCTAAATCAAGCTCACATTTAAAAGAATTTATACTTAAGATCCGCCAATTCAAGATTTCACTCGGCAAAAAACTCTTGGCACCAACTGTTGCGACTGTATATCAACAATTTGACCCGTCTTATTCTGGTAATGTGCAGGGACCCGGAGGTGTTACTGTTAAAAAGACCGCAATGTCCTTGATCATTGGTGTCTATGATGAACCCATGACTCCAGGCCAATGCAACATGAATGTCGAAAGCCTTGGTGACTATATATCTCCTCGAAAAGGGTTTTTAATATGCTTTGGTATGTTTCCATCCCATTTAATTCTCTTGCTTTAATCTTATTGGTAAAAATGGCAACTTTGACCCATTTATCTATGAAGGGGTCGATATGGTTTTTGTCATATCTGGGTCAATCTGGTAAAATTAAAGTGGGCTAAAAGTTTAATGAAGTGTATTTCTTATGCAGAATCATCTTTTATTAATAAAATGCAACACAGTAATTATCTAACAGATACTGTTATTTTTGAACAAATTCCATTTAACCCGTACAATATTAACTGTTATGACCGTATCCCATATTCTTCTATTATCCATCTCGCCTTTTGCCACCTTTGCTTAATTTGTCATACTGATTTGATAACGATAGAATGATTTGCAGGAACTACTGATACAGTATTAGTAATTAAAGTTTGTGGAAAAGATCCTGGAGTTTGTGGGAAAGATAATGGTTATACAAAGGGAATGCAATGGCTATTCCATTGCATATAATGTTGCTTGGTAATGTCAAGGAATGAAAATGATTCTTCCTTGTGATTATGACGCTATCGCAATCAAGATTACTCAAAAGTTTATGAGCATGAATTGGTTATTAAAATTGTATTGATAGTAAAAAAGGTAAAAGAGAAATAAATTAAGAACAAAATGTGGCTGCTTTTCATATCCCTTAAATTGTTGAGGAATGGTGTGGGGAGATGGAAGTGGGACACTTGTTTAGTTCCAGTTGTTGAGGACAAGATGATGCATGGTAATCGTCCAAAGTGCAAACAGTCACACTGTTTCTAGTTAACGGTGGATTAACATCTACTCTGCTCGCTCTACTCCATCCATCTTGAAAAGCATCAACTTGTGTTGGCTATGAAATAATCAAACTAGATGCAATATAAATTTTCAGTGAAATCCTACTTCTTAGTTAAGCTTCATAAAGTCGCCAAGTGCAATCTTCTATCTCGTCCAATCCTAACAGGAGTTTGAATCTCAAAAAGAGCAATATCTCCTTGAAAATTATATTTACTACAGTAACTATGTCACTTGCTCCTTAAATGACAATAAAGCACTTCTTAAACTAGAAGATTGTCATATTTGCAGACATGTGGTCGAAAAGATAACACACACAATGACACAAACAACCATTTCCATACTTGCAAATAATATCTACTCCGGTAACTAGGTCCTTTACTCCTCAAGTGAAAATAACACACTTCTTAAACTACTAGATTATCATATTAGTGATACAAGTCAAAATAGTCAAACAAGTAAAAAATGCTGGGCACACAATTTCCCCTGTTTAGTTAGTTACCATTTTGGGCGGGAAAATCCGTTGTGGTTAGTTTTAGCTTATAAATAGTAGTTCTTGTCATCAGTGTTAATCATGCAAGATTTGTAACAAACTCATTTCTCTCTGTAACACAATCATTCAATAAAATCATCATTTCCCATTTATCTTCTATTTTTATTTCTTGTTAACGAGATTCGGGATAAATAGGTGCTAATTCTTCAATTCACTTCGGATTCTGGAATTAGAACACATCAATTAGCTGGCATGTAAATAAACAACATAACACACACAGCCATCATAGGATTCCATCATGGTATGATGAAAAAAGAAATGAAAGTAACACATATTAGCTGATGAGTGGAAACACCAAGATTATCTCTCCGGTCTCCATGCAAACGAAGGAGATATATAGTTTCACTAGGATTTAAAAAGAAGAGGGTGGCACTTTAGAGTTTAGACCCTTAAATAGCTGTAACAGTGTAAGATACTGATGTTTAACTCACCTAGCCGGTTCAATTCATTGCTTATCTTCATTTCATGGGTCTAGCCCCCTATATACACAAACAGAGTCACTATAATGTACGTTTTCAGCCTGATAGAAGGTGGGCATGCGCATTTAAACAAAAACTAACACATCAACAACCTAACTAAGTGGTCATAAAGAATAGAGAATTCTCTACGGCCCACTACTTTGTAAAGATACTCACGCTCTTCGAACTTGTATGTCAGTATCTTTGAATGGCCTTGTTAAGGATACCTAGATAATTTTCACAAATCCCTTGCTCTTTAGTTCTCAAGCATTATCATGTCAAATATTCATCCCTAACAGTTATATGCCCAAAATGAGCCTCTATGTGCCATCTCTTGTCGTCTAAATCTGCCCAGAGTATATGCATGTTAGCCAATAATCATATACGTCTCATACATTCCAAAAGTCAAATAGAAACCCCCTAACACAAAATCATATTTAATCAACTTGAGAAATCATGTTTCGTTGGATTCAAAATAACCTCAATCTAAACATGACTAGCCTAATTATTGTTCAGAATATGTATGCACACTGTCCTTTTACTGGCACTTTTGACAGTAGAAGGTTCACATATACGCCTAAGGGCGATTGGGTCAAACACATTAAATTAGTGTCAGTGTGAATACAATTGACATTGTAAACGCAGTAAAAAGAAACAATTGCAGCCCTGGTAAAGAGAAGCAGATATTATATAAGACACCAGCCTAAAAGCAAACCATCTCCACAGTGGCGTAGCGGTAAGGTGTCGCAGAAGTCTCCACCGAAGAGACCAGGGTTCAAAGTTCAAACCTTGGGGTGAACATCTTACGACGGCCAAGGAAAAGTCCGTAAAGGCCATGAAAATACCGGTTACGCAGCGTACATCAGAGCCAAAAAGGCTCGACTTCCCCAAGTAACCTTGAACAGGAATCCTTCTACGTCTACCATTTTACAGCAAACACATTAAAATAACAGAAGAATTTGGGCAATTGGAATGTAGACACTTCTAAAAAGCAAAAGATAGCAAGACTGTATAGCTTCATACGAGACACCATATCTATGCTATTCTAACACTAAAAGACATGCCATTTACATACGCACAAAAAACAAGAAACACGAAATGTAACTCAATCAACCATTGCTAACTAACCTGTAATTTGGACCAGGACAGGTCAAGAACATCGGCCTCATGTCCTATGAATGAACAGACAGGTTTTTCCGAAAGTGCAAAGATGGTCTAGGGCACTACAATATGCTCCAAACTTGTAGACTTTCGGCTTATTGATAACCTTCCTCTTCTCTTCTTTTCAGGTACCGTATCCAAATTTGGCGACCCCAACCCAAGTTCAGGTGAACCATTGGATAACAATAACACATTCAGATTCACGTCTTCCTGCTTATCAAACAAAAGATCACCTTTTCGAAATCTAGTTCATAAGAAATAAAAGTCTCATCTGCGTACACTAACTGTTGGAAAATTTAGTACACTTGAGGGTTTATTTCACACCTGGTAATGGGTTTGGAGGTACGGAGTGTACACCCATCAGGTCAATGTTTACCCTGACTCAATTATGTGGTTTGATGGTATGAATGACAATGCTGCTGATGCAGATCACTCTGCTGCTAGCATTATCATTCCTACTGATAGCTTTGTTGAAGCTGCTGATAGTGTCATTGCTGCTGATAGCTTCAACTCTGCTGATAGTTTAAGCTATTCCTGCTGATAAGCTTGTTTCTGCTGGAGAGCTTGTTCCTGCTGATAAGCTCATTCCTGCTGATCGTAAGATAACCACTGATTCCTACTATTATGGAAATTATTATGGTATAATTAATGGGCCGTTAATTATACATAATTCCATGGGCTAGGGTTTTGAGTATCTCTCTATTATAAATAGAGATCATCACATGGCATGAAAAACACGACAGAAAACCCTAAACACTAAATACGATCGGTTCTTGCTCTGTGCCTAGAATAAGAACTTCACTTGGTTTTATCCCATAGAGATATTCGTGTAACCCAGGCATAGGGTCGAATAGTTTCTATTGGAAAGTGATACCACGACTTCAAGTGAATATCCGGTACCTTGTTTGATTATCTTTACCCTTTCTGGGAACACCACGACACTAATAAACCAACAATCAATAGAAACTATTCCTGTGATAATCAATGGCGGCTGCAATGAGACATATGGCTGCTAACTTTTCCAAGCTGGAAAAGTTTGAAGGTGTGGATTTCAGAAGGTGGCAAAAGAAGATGCACTTCTTGTTGTCGAGTATGAATGTGGTGTATGTGCTGACCACAACCATTCCTCCTGATTATGGGGATGATGCTACTATGGAGCAGATGAGGGCCAGGAGCAAGTGGGAGAATGATGATTATGTCTGCAGAGGTTTAATCCTCAATGGTATGTCTGATACTTTATTTGACATATATCAGAATGTTGAATCTTCTCAAGAACTGTGGGATTCCTTGGAAGCCAAATATATGGCTGAGGATGCATCAAGTAAGAAGTTCCTTGTAAGTAATTTTAACAATTACAAAATGGTCGATTCCAGACCTGTCATGGAACAATACAATGAACTTCTTAGTATACTTGGTCGTTTCACTCAACACAAGATGAACATGGATGAGGCTATTTCAGTCTCTTGTATCATCGATAAGCTTCCTCCTTCTTGGAAAGATTTCAAGCATATGCTTAAGCATAAGAAGGAGGAGTTAACTCTGGTTGAGTTGGGCAGTCATTTGCGAATTGAGGAATCACTCAAATCGCATGAAAGTGACAAGTCAAAGAGCAGCACTGCTGCTGGTCCATCAGTTGTCAATATGGTGGAGCATAACAACTCCTCCAGGAACAATGACAACAAGGGTAAACGTAAGCATCAGGATAACACCAAAACTGATCCAAACAAGAAGTCTAAGGCTACTTGTTGGAAGTGTGGTAAAACTGGACACTTCAGGAAGGATTGTAAAGGTGGGAAGGTTGGCAATAAGACCAATGGATCAGGCACAAGTGGATCTGGGAATGGTAACTCCAACTCCCTGAAAGGTCAGAATATATTTAATAAGTCTTTTGAGATTTATTATGTTACGTATATATCTGATGTGTACTTTGTGCAGGATGATGATGTTGCGTGGTGGGTTGACTCTGGAGCAACAATTCATGTGTGTAAAGATAGAAGCTGGTTCAAGACTTACGAGTCAGTGAATGATGGTTCTATTCTTCATATGGGAAATGAGTCAACTGCCCTGGTGCATGGAAAAGGATGTGTTGATTTGAAGTTTAGTTCTGGAAAGATTGTTACTTTATTTAATGTTTTACATGTTCCTGTTATTAGGAAGAATTTGGTTTCTAGTGCTGTTTTGAATAATTGTGGTTATAAACAAGTAATTGAATCTGATAAGTTTGTTTTATCTAAACATGGTGTATTCATTGGTTTTGGTTATTTATGTAATCATATGTTTAGACTTAATATTGTTCATGATATGGTTGATTATGCTTTTATGTCGACATCTAAGTTATATGATTCAACCCTTTGGCATGCTAGACTTGGCCATGTACACTTTAAAAGGATGCAAGATATGTCTAAGGATGGGTTAATCCCTGCATTTGACATGGACACTGAAAAGTGTAATACTTGTATGATTAATAAGATAACTAAGAAACCATTTCAAAGTGTAAAACGTGAAACTATGATATTGGAACTGATTCATAGTGACTTATGTGATTTACATGCTACTCCCTCTTTGGGGAATAAGAAATACTTTGTGACTTTTATTGATGATGCTTCTAGGTATTGTTATGTTTATTTATTGCATACTAAGGATGAAGCATTAGATAAATTTAAAGTATTTAAAACTGAGGTTGAATTGCAACAAGAGTCTCTAATCAAAAGATTAAGGACTGATAGGGGAGGTGAGTACATGGATACTCTGTATTTTCAGTCTGTTGGTATTATCCATGAAACGACTGCCCCTTATACTCCTCAGCAAAATGGTATTTCTGAAAGGAAAAACCGAGTGCTAAAGGAGATGGTTAATTCCATGTTGTCCTATTCAGGACTGAGTCAAGGGTTCTGGGGTGAAGCTATGTTAACAGCTTGCTATTTTCTAAATAGGGTTCCCAACAAAAGGAACAAGACAACCTCTTATGAACTCTGGACTAAAAGGAAACCCAACTTGAATTATCTCAAGGTTTGGGGTTGTAGGGCTGTTGTAAGACTCCTTGATCCAAAGCTGAAAACTTTGGGTGAAAGAGGCATTGAATGCATCTTTGTTGGATATGCTGAGCATTCCAAGGCTTATAGGTTCTATGTTATTGAACCTAATGAGTCTGTTTCAATTAACTCAATAGTTGAATCAAGGGATGCAATCTTTGATGAGAATAGATTCTCATCAGTCCCTAGACCAAGTCAGAGGATTCCTAATGGAACCAATGATGTTGGTGTATCAGAAACCTTAGAAGAGGTTCCTGATGAGGTTGTGGAACAAGAACCTGAAACTGAGCTCAGAAATTTAGATAGGTCAAGCAGAAGTGAATCACATCATCCATAGCTTCATTCGTCACAGAATTTATTCGATTCAGAATTTTCTTCCATTTAAACTCATGATCTCAAGTTCCATACGCAAGTCTGCTTCTGCTCTCAATTCATCTTAGTACAACTAAAATGAATAGAGAAGCAAGACTGAATAAAGATAACTCTTATCATTCGGAAATGAGAGGGAAAGCATTTTTATACTCGTGGTCCGACGCCACAAAACTTCTCATGGGAACAGAGATGGTTAAGACGGAATCAAAGGATTCATAGGTAATTATCAGAAGCAAGAAAGAAATAACAGAATATATCAAGTGTATCATCATCATGGGGATTCTCAGATTGCCCAAAGAGGGATCAAAATGATTGACAGAAAGTTCAGAGGTCGGAGTTGAGATCGGAAGGCAAGGATCAAATAATGTCAGATAATTACTACGCAATTTCTAATGCTTCAGATTTATTTAGGTTTCACTTCTTAGGTGGTGCAAGGCATAAGCTCTAAATTTCCAAATGTGATTTCAATAGTCTTTAACCAAAAACAAGGCACGAATCAGAGTGGTGCGGAAGCAAGATACTTAAGCAAATGACTTATAGTCTACCCATTCCTCACTGGTCAGAATTTAAGTTCCTATAGGGAAATCCTAAAGCAAATTCTCAAAGGTTGTCCTACGAGCGCCTACAGTGGAAACTTAGTGGTCCAGACTTCACAGGTCAAGGGTAAATGTATTACGAGTCGCAGCCTGAATGCTCTGATACCATAAATTGTAACACCCCAACCCGACAAGGGTAAAGATATCACAATAATGGATTCATATCAGATCAAAACAGAGCATACATCTACAGTAATACAAAAATCTCAAAGGATTACAATTGAAATACTGAATCTACAAGGTTACAATGAAAACTTTCAAAACTAATTCTAAACATAATGTCTTCTATCCAATTCTAATCCAGAATAGCTACCAAGCCTTCTAAGTCCAGAGGTACACTCTCACTCATCCCCAGCTTCCTACTAAAACCTGCCGCAGGAAAAGAAATGCGGCTGAGCTACTAGAGCTCAGTGAACAGATATATAGATGACAGAAACAATAGCAGAGAACAATACAGAAACAAATCAGAAATACAGATTATACAGATACAGAATTAAAGTGAAAGAATAGGAAGGAATAAGGGTAAAAGAAAAGAAATGAGAAAGAGATAATGCACAAACCAGGTTTAGGGAAATACAGAAATCCATCACGAGCCCAGAGATAACAGATAATATCATAACAGGTTAATCATATAATAATCCAGAGGGGATGCCTCTCAAATAACAGATAATATGAGGGGTGACCTCATGTATCAAATCGGAGTGATCAGCTCCCAGATATATGTGAAAGACGTGTATCGCACACACCATCAGTCACCAGAGACATATATAACAGATAACATAATAACAGATAACAGAAATCAGATCAGAACTAGGATGCATCCATGCGCCCCCTGTGGCCAGAAACTCCTTAACACACCAGATAAAATAAATCAGGGACGGGACAGGTCATCACTCTCCTGCCCTAGAGTCATGCCATCGGTGCATCAATGACATGGACATGAAACCCTCATGCCTAGTGATTGGCTCGGATATCAGACTGTGGTCAAGGTCAGATGTCATATAATAAACAGAGTCACATCTAAGGGTTCATGGCAGAAGGGTCATGTCAACAATTCAGATTAAGATAATAAGGTTTAAATCAGAGTTTATCAGATTAAGTTTAATATCAAAGCTTAAGTTCAGATTTAAAAGGTTTATTTCCAATAGTCCAAAAAGTATAACAAAGGTTAATGATTACAAATTTATAGCAATAATCCACTTCAGAAGTTCCTGTCAAAAGTTCATTTAAATCAATCCTTTAATAATGGTTTTCATTGAAATGATCTTACGAAATAGTTTTCATAAAAATGGTCTTCCAAAACGTTTAGTAACTTCCATTTCCAAGTGGTATCGCTTCCTTTAAAATAGCTTTTCTTTAAACAGTTTCATATGTAGTTTAATAGAGGTTCAAAATCAATTAGGTTCAGATAAGGATTAAACAGGTTAAGGTTTACCAAAATCAAATCAGAATTTACAACAGATATATCAGGTTAAGGTTCAGAACAAGGTTCACAGATCAGATTCAATTAAGACTCACAATTTCAGGGTTCAGAACAAGAGATCAATCAGAGTTCAGGAAAAAGGTTCAGAATACAAGAATCATAGCAGAGGTTCAAACAAAAGGTTTAAGACAAACAGATCACAACAAAGATTCACAACAGAAGGGAACATAGCAGTGGTATCGGAGATCCTAATAAAGAAAATGAAATACCGAGAGAAAAGGGAAGGAAACACCCTTACTGAAATAGGGCAGAATATCTGTACCTTATTGCACAGCAGAAAAACAAACAAACACAAAGATGAAAGTGTTAGGTTTTATGTTTAAATATTAATATATGCATGTCCGGTTTCGAACCCGAGGCTCGGGATTGCACACATTAGCGTGAGAGTTTCAATGATGAATAATTAAATAATTATATATATTTCATGTATTTATTTATTTATTCATTTCACCGACTAAAACACTTAACGACGGTTAGTACTTAACGGAGTTTTAACTAACGACGGTTAAAGGACTAAACGTGAAAAAAAGGAAAGAAGGATCTAGAATCCTTGTGGGATTATGAAAGTCGGCCGAACACCTCCTTTAGGGATGTTGGTTCGATCGGTTTGCTTGGAGGAGAGGAAAAGGAGAAACTATAAATACCATTCACTTGTGTTTTATTTTTTCTCTCTAATCCTTGAATCCCCTACAAGCCTAACTTCTCTTCTTCTCCTCTCCTAAGCATAGAACCGGTCGATATTTTTTTATATCCACTAGGATATTCGACCCTAGTAAAGCTTTGCTAGTGTTTGGCTTGTTGGTGATCAAGAAACTAGCTTTTCTCATTGAAACGCTATTATTACGTGTGTACAGGAACGAGTGACAAGCTTCCTTTAGCTTGTGATCTTTGGTTTAGTCGATCCAATATATTCCCAATTAGGGTTTATATTATTTGTTCTTGTTCAAGAGATTCCTTGTTCTTGCTAGGAATCATTAAGGTACGTGTCTTGTTTAATTTAATTAATTACATGTTCTTGTAGATCTATTCCGCTGCGTGCTTTGTGATGTTTTATGTGTTTATGATTTTTAATAGTTCACATATTCCAACAGTGGCATCATGAGCCTCGTTTAGAACTTGTAATTAATTACTTAAACCTAAAAATTGGATCTTGTAGAGATTACATGCATTAATTAATTAAAGAAATTAGGGTTTGTTTTTTTTAACCCTAATATGGTTCGAACCTAATTAATTAAAAATTAGGGTTTTGGTTGTTTTATTAAAACTTGAGAAACCCTAGGATTGCATGAAAATTTTTTAGGGATTAATTAGTAAGTACCGTATGTGATGTTACTAATTAATTAGATACGTACAATTAATATTGACATAATAATATGTGTTGCATGATTATGTGATCAATATGGTATCCTTGACAAATCTTGCATATTTGTCATGGTGTGATTTGTATGTTTGTTTGAATTTGTATGCTACATGTTTTAAATAAATCTAAAATTGGGGAAGACCTCAATATATTAATTAAAAGGTTATGTGCAATGTGGTATCTAACTAACTAAAACTTACGCGGCCAAATTTATTTGGTGCTGTGGTCCATTGGGTACAATGAGCTCGAAAACCAATGGGAGTTTTGTTAGTTACATACATTTAAAATTACACATAGAATTAATAATATGATTTATTGAAAAAGGTTTGCATGTGGCTATATGATATCGTGGATGATCATATATTTGTTATTATGTGTTTATTTATTTTGTGAATTACTTGATCTTTTGTGTTTTATATTATGATGGATTGTAAACTACAAAAGAGGGTAATTTTTCATAATAAAAATAAATAAGACTAATAACTATGAAACCTTTGTAGTAATTTCAATTATTGCCAAGTCTTATGTGCCGACAGTGGTTCGCTTCGCACGGTAATTTGCTCCCAGGCGAGACTAGCAATAATAAATTTACTACATTAATTGTTTTAGCAAGAAAATTATATTCTTTTAGTTGATTGATTGCGACTGTATTAAGTGGTCGAAGCGGCGGACCTAAAATTGACAAACTAAAAAGTGGGTTCTAGTTGGTACGCATTAAATTGTGACCTTAAAGGGGCACGGTTTTAACCAGCTTCGGCGGCTGTCGTCCCTACGCCCGCCTGTGCGTCAATTTTAGACTTACCAAGTACACCACAACTAATACGAAGCATCTTAAGGCAATGTTGTAATTTATTCAACGCCTCAATTAAAAGATTTGATAATTTGAGCTACGAATGAGTAAATGGTTTTGTTTTTTTTTAAAAACATATATGATACAAAGATGAATGCATGACATCTTTGTACATATTTTTTGATTTAACACATCAAAATTTTATTACCCTAAAAACTTAAGTTATATGCCGACCAATTAACAAGGAAACACCTAAGATGACATTCTATCATTACTAGCAGCCTCAGCTGATGTGATGATTCAAAGAATGAAGTCAATAGGGGTAAATTGAGCACTTCCATTACTAGCAGCCTCAGCTGATGTGATGGAACGGCGTCAATTTACAAGTTTCTAAATTGGTTAACTTAATTGAGCACTTTTATTACTAGCAGCCTCAGCTGATGTAATAAAACGGCGTCAAGGCATAAAAGAATTGGGGATGAAACATGCTTACAATTTGCAACTGATGTTGGCAACATATATATTGTAAGTCCCAAGATTTCTAGGAATTGCAATTTGAAATTGGCAATTGGGTGATCCCGTACCTTGTTTGAGTACTTTCATTGCTAGCAGCCTCAGCTGATGTAATGAAACGACGTCAATTAGGATCCTAGATTTCAGTGAAAATTAAATGGTTATTTGACCAATGGGTGTTTAATTTTCATGAAATGTTAAAATTATCGAAAGTACTAACTTTTGAACTTTTTTCTGTAGAAATGGCCCAACCCGGAAACTCGTCAAACTTAACTTCCTGTTTCAAGATGATGCTTGAAAAGGAAAAATTGACCGGGACTAAGAACTTCAATGCTTGGCATCGAAATCTAAGGCTTGTTCTTAGAATTGCCAAACGTTCTGAATGTCTTACTGAGGCTCTTCCAGAAGCTCCTCCTGCAAACTCGTCTAATGAAATACTTAGGCAGTACAATGAAACCTATGACAAGCACAATGATGCGGCTTGTCTCATGCTATCGGGGATGGATGATCAACTGGTCAAACAGTTTGAGAAATATAGCCCGAAAAACATGATTGATGAACTGACACGTATGTTTCAGAAATCACCAATGGCTGAATTGTATGATGTACTTGACAACTTGGGCAAGTGCAAGCAGGATGTGACAACACCCGTAAGTGATCATGCACTTAAAGTGAAAGGTTATCTTGACCAACTGGATGCACTTAATTGCGGGTTTGTGGAAGACGTTAAAGTTGGCCTCATCAACAAATCCCTCAATGAGGATTTATATGGTGATTTTGTGCGCAACTTTAACATGCATTGCAAGGGGAAGACATTTTCTGAATTGCATGCAATGCTTATTGAGCATGAGAAGTCCCTCACTAAGAAAGCTCCTACACCTGCTGTTATGGCAATAAGAGGTGGTAGGGTGGCTAAGCCCGGTAAACCGAAACATGTGAACAAGAAAGGAAAGGGCAAAGCTGACAAGGGCAAGCAGATTGTGACCTATCAGCAAAAGCCGAAGAAGCAGAATCCTCCCCCCAAGAAGGATTATCCCAAAAAGGATGCGGCTGCTTGTCACCACTGTAACACTCCTGGACACTGGAAGCGTGACTGTCCATTGTTGCTAGAGGAGTGTCGCAAGAATAAGAATGCCAAGGCTGGGCAGGGCGCCAGCACTTCAGGTATTTTTATGGTTGAATTATTTTCTTTTCCTCGTAAGCAAAATGCCTGGATATATGATACAGGATGTGGTACTCACATTTGTAATACATCACAGGGGCTTAGAGGAGCAAAGAAGCTGAACTATGGAGAATGCTACTTGTACGTGGGAAATGGAATACGTGCAGCAGTAGAAGCCATAAGGACTTTTGAGCTAGTTTTACCTTCTGGTTTAATATTAGTTTTGAACAATTGTCATTACGCACCTTCTATTGTTAGAGGTGTCGTTTCAGTTTCTTTGTTATTGGATTTGGGTTTTAAGCATACTTTTAATGATAATGGAATTTCTGTTTCTTTAAATTCTGTTTTCTATTTTAATGCTATTTCATTAAATGGTGTGTTTGAAATTGACATGGAAAATCATGTATCCAATAAAAATAATTCTATGTATAGCATCGGGAATAAGAGAACTAAGTCTAACTTGGATTCGTCTTATTTATGGCACTGTCGCCTTGCCCACATAGGCAAGAAACGCATGAAAAAGCTGCTAAGTGATGGGCTTTTACCTAATATCAATGATGATTCAGTTGATAAATGCGAATCTTGCATATCTGGGAAGATGACAAAGAAACCTTTCCATAGCAATATGGAGAAGGCTTCGGATCTACTTGGATTGATACACACGGATGTGTGTGGTCCACTTAGACATGTGTCAAAACGTGGTGCTACCTACTTCCTAACCTTTACGGATGACTATAGTCGTTATGGTTGTGTTTATTTACTTAAACACAAACATGAAGTCTTTGAGACATTCAAGGTTTTTAAAAAAGAAGTAGAATTACAACTCGGAAAGAAGATTAAGGCCCTTCGATCCGATCGTGGTGGTGAGTATTTGAGCCAAGAGTTCAAAGATTATCTAGCTGAGTGTGGCATTGTCCAACAACTCACTTCTCCTTATACTCCACAACAAAATGGTGTATCTGAAAGGAGAAATCGTTCTTTGCTTGACATGGTACGATCGATGTTTAATCTTACGACTCTTCCTTTATCCTTTTGGGACTATGCTCTTGAAAGTGCTGTTCGCATATTAAATATGGTTCCAACTAAGAAGGTTGATAAGACTCCATATGAATTATGGACTGGAAAAGCTCCCAACTTGTCTTACTTAAAGATCTGGGGTTGTGAGGCGTTTGTTAAACGTGACTCACCTGATAAGCTCCAACAAAGATCTGTTAAGTGCATCTTCGTAGGATACCCTAAGGAAACAAGGGGTTACTACTTTTACTTCCCACCAGAAAATAAAGTCATTGTGGCTAGATATGGTGAATTTCTTGAGGAGAGTTTCTTGACTCAAGAATTCAGTGGGAGAGTATATGATCTTGAAAATGATCAAGAAAATGTGTCACCTTCTGAGAACACTAACACACTTCCTGTGGAACCTGAAAGTTTAGGTCCTCCACCTGAAGTTGAAGTGGTACCCATCCGTAGATCTTCAAGATCTATAAAGGCTCCTGAACGCCTATGTTTAAGCATAGACGATGAGGAAACTTTTCTATTGGATCACATTGATGAACCAACTAGTTATAAGGCTGCCATTAATAATCCTGAAAAGGACAAATGGCAAACAGCCATGGATGGGGAAATGCAATCCATGAAAGACAACGAAGTCTGGATTGAAGTGGATCTTCCACCCAATGCTAAGGTAGTTGGGTGTAAGTGGCTCTTCAAGAAAAAGACTGATATGGATGGCAAAGTACACACCTATAAAGCTCGTTTGGTGGCCAAGGGCTTCACTCAAACATATGGTGTTGACTATGAGGAGACCTTTTCTCCTGTAGCCGATATTAGAGCTATTAGGATTCTTATAGCCATAGCTGCCTACTATGACTATGAGATTTGGCAAATGGATGTCAAAACCGCGTTTCTGAATGGTCGCCTAGATGAAGACATCTATATGGCGCAACCTGAAGGTTTTGTAAATCCAGAATTTCCTGAGCGTGTATGCAAACTTCAAAGATCCATTTATGGATTGAAGCAAGCATCCAGGCAATGGAATAAGAAATTTGATGAGGAAATCAAGAAGTTTGGATTTACTCAAAATTTCAATGAGCCATGTGTATACCACAAAGTTAGTGGGAGTAACACTACTTTTCTTGTCCTATATGTCGATGACATATTAATCATGGGAAGTCACATACCAAGTCTTAATGAAGTTAAGGAATATCTTGGTAATTGCTTTGCCATGAAGGATTTAGGAGAAGCAGCGTATATCCTTGGAATCAAGATCTATCGAGACAGATCTAAACGGTTAATCGGATTAAGCCAAAGTGCTTACATGGATAAAATATTGAAGAGATTCAATATGCAAAATTCCAAGAAGGGATATTTGCCCATGCAAGTTGATCATGGCTTAAGTAGCGAAATGTGTGCTTCTACACCTGAAGAGGTGGCATACATGCAGAAAGTTCCGTATGCTTCGGCAGTAGGATCTATCATGTATGCTGTTAGATGCACAAGGCCTGATGTGGCATTCGCTCAAAATTTGACGAGTCGATATCAGCAAAATCCAGGGAGAGATCACTGGCATGCTGTTAAAAACATTCTTAAGTATTTAAGGAATACCAAAGATATGTTTTTAGTTTTCGGGGGAAATCCAGATGCAGAACTGAATGTTACAAGTTTCTGCGATGCATCCTGGCAAACTGATAAAGATGATACGAAGTCGCAAACGGGTTATGTCTTTGTCATAAATGGAGGAGCAGTTGACTGGAAGAGTAAAAAGCAGAGCACAACGGCCATGTCTGCTACAGAAGTTGAGTGCAATGCTGCATCGGATGCTGTACAAGAAGCTGTTTGGATAAGGAATTTCATTACGGATCTTGGAGTGATGCCGTCTATTGAATTACCTATAAATGTGTATTGTGACAACTCTGCTGCAATCACATTCGCCAATGAACCTGGAGTTATGAAAGGCGCCAGACACTTTAAAAGAAAGATGCACTATGTTCGTGAACAAGTCGAACTGGGTGAAATCAAAGTACTCAAAGTTCACACAGATGACAATCTGGCTGATCCTTTCACGAAGGCATTACCTAAAGATACGTTTAATCGGCATGCTCAGGGTATTGGTCTTCGTTTAGCAGATAGTTTCATGTAAATCTGTTGGATTAGTATTTCGATAGGGACGTGTAAACAATTATTATTTTAATGAAATAAAGTGCGGATAACGTTTATTATCATTATCAATATTTGTGTCCTATATTTGCATGTTTAAATCCGTGAATAAGTTATTTATTCTAAATAGTCCGTTGTCAATTAATAATATGGGAATATTATTGAACTAAGACAAATGTGATGATTGGTAGAATGAACTGTAAGGTTGAGACACCAATATCACATGATATTCAATATTGGATAAATTGAATATAGGACTTATCCCAAATACATGATTATACTTTATGGATCATAGTCATTAAGTATATCATGAATATTTATCCTCAGACTTGAGATGACAGATAATTGCCGAGGATGTAGCTTATTTTCTGTAAGGTGGTCTAACGCTAACCGTAAAAGGTAGTTATAAGGGCTATTTTCAGAAATGATGCGAAGTTCAAGGGTTATGCTCGCAGTCAAAAAGGGATTTGTTCCTTCAACTTTGTGTTGAAGTTTAATACTGCTTGGCCACTCGTAGGATTGACAAGATGTTTGCGTGCGCACGCCCAAAGTCTATCTGGAAGACGTTCAGATGTTTTGGTAATCTTGTTCAATTATGTATAAACGAGAAACTAAGTTAATTATGGAATGACAAAGATCCATATCCAAATTAACACGGTATTAGTAACAAAAGGATAAGTATGATGATTAATTTCATCGCATGTGGTTTTTACCAGGAGAACCACAACTCGGATCGAGCTGGGGGCATTGGGAAGGTTAAGCTAGGCTGACCCATGTCATTGCTATATTAATGTTTATCCAAGAGGGAGCTGTTAGGTTTTATGTTTAAATATTAATATATGCATGTCCGGTTTCGAACCCGAGGCTCGGGATTGCACACATTAGCGTGAGAGTTTCAATGATGAATAATTAAATAATTATATATATTTCATGTATTTATTTATTTATTCATTTCACCGACTAAAACACTTAACGACGGTTAGTACTTAACGGAGTTTTAACTAACGACGGTTAAAGGACTAAACGTGAAAAAAAGGAAAGAAGGATCTAGAATCCTTGTGGGATTATGAAAGTCGGCCGAACACCTCCTTTAGGGATGTTGGTTCGATCGGTTTGCTTGGAGGAGAGGAAAAGGAGAAACTATAAATACCATTCACTTGTGTTTTATTTTTTCTCTCTAATCCTTGAATCCCCTACAAGCCTAACTTCTCTTCTTCTCCTCTCCTAAGCATAGAACCGGTCGACATTTTTTTATATCCACTAGGATATTCGACCCTAGTAAAGCTTTGCTAGTGTTTGGCTTGTTGGTGATCAAGAAACTAGCTTTTCTCATTGAAACGCTATTATTACGTGTGTACAGGAACGAGTGACAAGCTTCCTTTAGCTTGTGATCTTTGGTTTAGTCGATCCAATATATTCCCAATTAGGGTTTATATTATTTGTTCTTGTTCAAGAGATTCCTTGTTCTTGCTAGGAATCATTAAGGTACGTGTCTTGTTTAATTTAATTAATTACATGTTCTTGTAGATCTATTCCGCTGCGTGCTTTGTGATGTTTTATGTGTTTATGATTTTTAATAGTTCACATATTCCAACAGAAAGTCAGGGCTTCTCCTTCTTCACACCTAAGGAAGAGGAAGACAGAATTACCAGAGATTCTAATTCAAATTATTACTAGTTCAGATTAGGTTAAACTCTTATTCAAAGATTATTATGGAATAATGATATATTTTATCAAGTTACAGAAGTTTAGATTTAATTATGACAGGTTTACATAGTTTAGGGTTTTAAATGTAACTTCATCAATTTCCAAGGTCATTAGTGAAAATACTTTAAGTTACAGAATTATATACACATTTTATTCAGAATTACACTTTATTCCCTTAAGTTTCATAATTTACATATTACACCCCTTTAGTTACAAATTTACAAAACCAACCTTATAATTATATATTTTACAATTTAAACCCTACAATATCCATAATCACCAACTAAGCATATTATATTTCAAATTTACAGAATATAACATCAGAAGTTAGTACTTTACATATTTGACCCCTCAGAATTTAGAATTTACATATTTAGTCCCTTAAGTTTACAAAACATATATATCAAGTCATAATTCCATAACAATTACATAATTAGCCCAAAAATCCTCAAAATTACACAACAACCTTTTTATATCAGTATTAACACAAAACAACTTCAGAATTTCAGATTTACACTTTTGGTCCCTTACTTTTAAATTATTTCCATTCGAAACCCTAATTTGCCAATAATTCATTATTATGCAATATTTACACTTGGGACCCCAAAGTTATATTTTTCCCACATTCTTACAGATGTATATGATCTTACAAAAATATCCCAGAAGTTTCAAAGTTGGCAAAACACACCCTTATACTTTTTAGAAACCAATCGGATTACTTTTAAAATAGCAAAACCAAACCCTAACTTATCTAATCATTAAAACATCATGACACAATCATTAATTGCATTAATTTACTCAGATCCAAACCACAAAATACTAACCCTAATTCGATTTAGGGTTTTTCCCTAATTTTTCTTAATTTTCCATATAATCCGATCCAAACTAAATTCAAGAATAATTATTCTAGACTTCTAAAAATCACATGGTTATTTTTCTAGGCTTATATGATGATCAAAGAACACGTAAAAATTATGGTCACTCCTCAGAAAATTCATATCACACGCTTTGCAATTTAAGTGTGTTTTAAGCCTTTTAATTCCATACGACTTATTTACAGTGCATGATTCAAGTTTATCATTTTTCTTAGGTCATATTTAACATGTAGAACACTAGAAAAATACTGGAAAAATTTTAGAACGTAAGGATTAAGAATTAAAAATAATTACCTCTTTTGTGATTAACCGGATGAAAACAATTACCAAGCACAAACGAAGGCCTCTAAATTCTTGTTCTTATTTTTCTTAACTCCTCAATGACTCAAAGATCACCAGGAAATTTTTAGATTAGCTCCAGAAGTCGATTGGAAGGGTTTTGGGATTTTAGTTTGTCGACTATAGTATTATCGGTAAAAAGGTTTTATAAAAAAATAAAAGATTTGTTTACTTAATATACAAACCGACTTGGAGGGGGGTTTAGGATCAGATTTTCGGAATTATACTCATCAAATTATTTGTATTGATTTTTGTTATCCTTTCCTTAATTTATTTTACATATTATCTAATTTAAAAAGATTAAACATTATATTTATTTAATTTTGTATTTTCGGAATTTTTATATATAAATGTGTATGTTTATTTTTGAACATTTAAAATGATGTAACATTGTCTCGTAAATTTATTTGTTTCAGATATAGTTCGATTTCAGATGTTTTGGAATTATTTCGGAATTTTATAAATTGTTTTATAAGGTTTTATATTATCAGGGGTAATTTGGTAATTTTACGCGTTATCTGAATTTCAGGTATTACAAAAAAGGTTAGGACTCTAAAATCATTTGGACCTGAGTTTCAATTATACTTGATTGAAGGAACAAGGGATGAGGTCTCTGACCAACACTCCTATTGCTTTAATGTTGAGGATGATCCCAAAACATTTGATGAAGCAATGAAGTCCCAGGATGTTGCTTTCTGGAAAGAGCCAATAAATGATGAGATGGACTCCATCATGGGCAACAACACTTGGGTGTTGGCTGATCTACCACCTGGTTGCAAACCTTTAGGTTGCAAATGGATTTTCAAAAGGAAAATGAAGGTAGATGGAACTGTTGAAAAGTTCAAAGCTAGACTAGTCATTCAAGGCTTTAAACAAAAATATGGAATTGACTATTTTGATACTTATGCCCCAGTGGCTCGTATCAGTACCATAAGATTGCTAATTGCTTTAGCATCAATTCACAATCTGGTTATACATCAGATGGATGTGAAGACAGCTTTCTTGAATGGTGAATTAGATGAGGAGGTTTATATGAACCAACCTCAAGGCTTCATCATGCCTGGCAATGAAAAGAAGGTGTGCAAACTGATTAAGTCCTTATATGGACTAAAACAGGCACCTAAGCAATGGCATCAAAAATTTGATGAAGTGGTTTTGTCTAGTGGTTATTCACTTAACCAGTCTGACAAATGTGTATATAGCAAATTTGATGAATCTGGTAAAGGAGTCATCATTTGTCTATATGTTGATGACATGTTGATCTTTGGCACTGACCAAAATCAAGTGGACCTTACAAAGGAATTTTTGTCATCAAGGTTCTCCATGAAGGATATGGGGGAGGCAGATGTTATCCTTGGTATAAGGATTAAACATGAAAGTAACAAAATTTCTATCTCACAGTCTCATTATATTGAGAAGGTGTTAAAGAAATTTAATTACTTTGATTGTACTCCAGTGAGTACTCCTATGGATACAAGTGAGAAGCTCATGCCCAATAAAGGCAAGGCTGTATCTCAACTTGAGTATTCTAGGGTGATTGGCTGTTTAATGTATGCCATGACTTGTACTAGACCTGATATTGCTTTTGCTGTGGGAAAATTGAGCAGATATACTAGTAATCCTAGTGCTCATCATTGGCAAGCAATTCAGAGGGTACTGAAGTATTTGAAGAGAACTATGGATTATAGTCTCTCATATACTGGTTATCCTTTAGTATTAGAAGGGTACACTGATGCAAGTTGGATCAGTAACACTGAGGACAATTCGTCTACTAGTGGCTGGGTATTCTTACTTGGTGGAGGTGCAATTTCTTGGGCATCCAAGAAGCAAACTTGCATTACCAGTTCAACCATGGAATCTGAATTTGTGGCCTTAGCTGCTGCTGGTAAAGAAGCTGAATGGTTGAGAAACTTGCTTCTTGAGATTCCATTGTGGCCTAAACCTATAGCACCTATTTCTATCCGTTGTGATAGTGCTGCTACATTGGCAAAGGCTTATAGCTAAATGTACAATGGGAAGTCTAGACACTTAGGTGTCAGGCATAGCATGATTCGTGAGCTTATCATGAATGGGGTGGTATCTATAGAGTTTGTTAGATCTCAACATAACTTAGCTGATCACTTGACGAAGGGTTTGGCTAGAGACTTGGTCTTGAAGTCTACTAAAGGGATGGGTTTAAGTCCATTTTAGTCACTGAATGCAAAGACACCCAACTCCCTCCTGAGGAAACTTTGGAGCTGAGTTCAATGTGAAAAGCTGAACATTTAGTGGACTGGAGCACATGTTTATTATTACATCCCAAGGTTGTGCTCAGAACCTGCTAGAAAAGGAGGATGAAGTCTTCACTTCTTAATGGTTAATTATCTTTGAAAAAGTGCTTTGCAGGGGCATGATTAAAAGATGAACCACCTATGTAAATGTTGAAGTTTGGCCGCTTCAGGAAGCTTTTGGACTTTTAGCTTTTACAACATTTATGAATTGGATATGGACACATGGCTTGTATAGTGTCAGGAGTATTTTAGTGTTTGAAAATGTATGTGTGTTTTATCATCAGGTATTCAAATGGGTTGAAGGGTTCAATTCTTAGAACACCCTGATTCTCGAATATTTGAAAGTATAATGCACTAAGATGAGAATTCAATCTTCAAGATATTTTCATTTATGCATATATTTGTTTTGTGTTTAATTTTTCATGCAAAGGAAGTGAACTAAATTTGGGGAGGATTGTTGGAAAATTTAGTACACTTGAGGGTTTATTTCACACCTGGTAATGGGTTTGGAGGTACGGAGTGTACACCCATCAGGTCAATGTATACCCTGACTCAATTATGTGGTTTGATGGTATGAATGACAATGCTGCTGATGCAGATCACTCTGCTGCTAGCATTATCATTCCTACTGATAGCTTTGTTGAAGCTGCTGATGGTGTCATTGCTGCTGATAGCTTCAACTCTGCTGATAGTTTAAGCTATTCCTGCTGATAAGCTTGTTTCTGCTGGAGAGCTTGTTCCCGCCGATAGCCTTATGGTTCCTGCTGATAAGCTCATTCCTGCTGATCGTAAGATAACCACTGATTCCTACTATTATGGAAATTATTATGGTATAATTAATGGGCCGTTAATTATACATAATTCCATGGGCTAGGGTTTTGAGTATCTCTCTATTATAAATAGAGATCATCAATGGCATGAAAAACACGACAGAAAACCCTAAACACTAAATACGATCGGTTCTTGCTCTGTGCCTAGAATAAGAACTTCACTTGGTTTTATCCCATAGAGATATTCGTGTAACCCAGGCATAGGGTCGAATAGTTTCTATTGGAAAGTGATACCACGACTTCAAGTGAATATCCGGTACCTTGTTTGATTATCTTTACCCTTTCTGGGAACACCACGACACTAATAAACCAACACTAACTGTTAGTGGAAAATTAAAGTTCACAAAATTTTGCAAAAGATTTTACAAGATTGTGTGTACCGCCGATGCACTAAGTCTTCGCAAGATCACAAGCTGTCAAAACAGTTGCCCGTGTAGTTTGAACCTGATCGGGAGTACAGACTACCTCCGCCGTGTCTTAATCACAAGCAGGATGAATAATCTAAGGCCCGATATCTGAGCCCAACTCTACAGGGTTAAGTAGACCGACCATCTATGGTTCAAGGTCGCCCGGAATCAACCCTTGATCCGTTTACCCTAGTTGTTTCCCATAGAATAGCCGATTACCACTGTGGTGATACAACACTTAGATCGATCGCAAAGACAAAAACAAAGGTTTCCAACACTAGCACTTGAAAATTGTTTTGTAAAATTATGTGAAGTTTGATTTTCCAATATATAACTCCCTAAACATCCATCATCTGTCACACTTAGGCACAATATAAAAGCCATCTAACTATCTAACTATGTAACTGTTAGAGTTTATGTTTAATGATTAAATATATGTATGTCCGGTTTCGAACCCGAGACTCGGGATTGCACACAATACGTGAGAGTTCCAATGGTTTGAATAGATTAAATATATTTTATATTTATATTTATTCATTTCACTTAAACAAACACTTAACGATAGTTAGTACTTAACGGGGTTAGAGATAACGACCGTTAAAGGACTAATTATGCAAAATAGGAAAAGAAGGACCTAGAACCCAACCCATTGGGTTGGATCGGCCGAATGGCTCTCTTGGACTAGAAGTCGGTTCAAGGGTGGAGTAGGGAGCAAGTTTGGTGCTTTAGGTTTAGCCTATAAATACAATTCATTGTATTTTGGTTTTTCCCTAATCAAGTATCCCTAACTATAGCCAAACTTCTCTTCTTCTTCTTCTCTTGCTCACCTTGTTCGACCCATTTTTTAATACCACTAGGTATTGGCGAATCAAGTGTAGCAATTAAAGTGTTTGGTTTGTTAGTGATCTTGAACCTAGCTTTCCCATTGGAACGCTACTATCGCGTGTGTACAAGAACGAGTGACAAGCTTATTTTAGCTTGTGATTCTTGGTGATTTTCCCTTAGGTGGTTCGATCCATATTAAACCCAAATTAGGGTTTATATTGTTCTTGGTGATTACGCGATTAAGGTACGTGTTTATTTAGTTTAATTAATTACATGTTCATTAGATCCTTCCGCTGCGTGTTCTTGATGTAAATATATGTTTATAGTATTTATATGATTCATATATTCCAACAGTGGCATCATGAGCCTCGTTTAAGAACTTGTAATTAATTACTAAAACCTAAAAATTGGATCTTGAATAGATACATGTAATTTTTTTTGGGGTTTTTAAACCCTAATTGTTTCTTCCAAAAGTAGGTCGACACCCCTATGGGTCGACACCTACATGTTTGGTTAGGGTTTTATGGTTGATTAAAAATCTTGATAGAAACCCTAGGATTACATGAATTTTTAGGGATTAATTTGTGAATACCGTATGTGATGTCACTAAATTAATTAAACACGTACAAGTTAAGTATTGATTAATAATATGGAATGCATGATTATGTGATCAATATGGTGTCCATGACAAAAACTTGCATTTTTTGTCATGGTTGATTTGTTTGTGCGTTTGATTTGTTTCTTGTATGCTACATGATTTAAATAAATCTTAAATTGGGGAATACCTCAATATATATAATTAATATGTTATGTGCAATATGGTGTGTAATTAACCAAAACTTATGCGGCCAAGTTATTTGGCGTATGTGGTCCAATCGGATACAATGGGAACGAAAACTGATTTGGGAGTTTTGTTAATTACATACAAATTAAAAATTACACATAGAATTATTAATTAGGATTTATTGAAAAAAGGTTTGCATGTGGCTATATGATATCGTGGATGATCATATACTTGTTATTATGTGTTTATTTATTTTTTTTAAATTACTTGATCTTTTGTGTTTATATATTATGATGGATTGCAACACAAAAAGAGGGTAATTTTTCATAATAAAATAAATAAGACTAATAACTATGAAACCTTTTGTGGTAAATCTTTTATTGTAAAGTCTTAAGTGCCGACAGTGGTTCGCTTCGCACGGTAATTTGCTCCCAAGCGAGACTAGCAATAAATAATTTACTACATATAATTGTTTTAGCAAGAAAATCATATTTTTTTAGTTGATTGATGCAACTATACTAAGTGGTCGAAGCGGCGGACCTAAAATTGGCAAACTAATAAAGTGGGTAAAGGAGGCTTGACATTAAATTGTCATCCAAAAGGGGCACGGTTTTAACCAGCTTCGGCGGCTGTCGTCCCTCCGCCCGCCTGTGCGCCAATTTTAGACTTACCAAGTACACCATGATAAATACGAAGCATCTTAAGGCAAAGCTGTAAGTTTCTCAGCGCCTCAATTAAAAACTTTGATGATTTGAGCTACAAATGAGTAAACGGCGTTTTGTTTTGAAAACCATATGATACAAAGATGAATGCATGACATCTTTGTACATATTTTTTGATTATACATATCAAAATTATTACCCTACAAATTTAAGTAATATGCCGACCAATTAACACGGAAACACCTAAGATGAAATTCTATCATTACTAGCAGCCTCAGCTGATGTGATGATTCAAAGAATGGATTCAATAGGGGAAAATTGAGCACTTCCATTGCTAGTAGCCTCAGCTGATGTGATGGAACGGCGTCAATTTACACGTTTCTAAATTGGTTAACTTAATTGAGCACTTTCATTACTAGCAGCCTCAGCTGATGTAATGGAACGACGTCAAGGCATAAAGATTTTGGGGATGAAACATGCTTACATTTTGCAACTGTTGTTGGCAATATAATGTAAGTCCCAAGATTCTAGGAATTGCAATTGATATTGGCAATTGGGTGATCCCGTACCTTATTGAGTACTTTCATTGCTAGCAGCCTCAGCTGATGTAATGAAACGACGTCAATTTGGATCCTAGTTTTCAATGAAAATTAAATGGTTATTTAAACCAATGGGTATTTAATTTTCTTGAGAAATTTATTATCGAAAGTAATAACTTTTGAACTTTTTCTGTAGAAATGGCCCAACCCGGAAACTCGTCTAACTATACCTCCGCTCTCAAGATGATGCTTGAGAAGGAGAAACTGACTGGGACTAAGAATTTTAACGATTGGTATCGTAACCTAAGGCTTACTCTTAGGATAGCCAAACGTTATGAAATCCTTAGTGAGCCTCTTCCGGTTGCTCCTCCTGCTAATTCTTCTGTTGCATTGCTTCAGGAGTTTAATGATGCCTATGACAAGCACAATGAAGTGGCTTGTCTCATGCTATCGGGGATGGATACTCAGCTGGTCAAACAGTTTGAGAATTATGGTCCGATGCAAATGATTGAGGAACTCAAACGTATGTTTGAGAAACCTCCCATGGCTGAATTGTATGAAGTTCTTGACAATCTAGGCAAGTGCAAGCAGGATGCAGCAACACCCGTAAGTACCCATGTGCTGGAAATGAAGGGTTATCTTGACCAATTGGATGCACTTGGTTGCGGGTATGTGGAAAATGTTAAAGTTGGCCTCATAAATAGATCCCTCAATGAGGAATTGTATGGTGGCTTTGTGCAAAACTTTAACATGCATTGCAAGGGGAAGACATTTTCTGACTTGCATGCACTGCTCATTGAACATGAGAAAGGACTCACTAAGAAAGCTCCTACACCTGTGATGAGTGTCTAAATACTCATCATTTCTGTCACATTTAAACTGTAAAAACATTTAAAAACATGCATATATGCTTCAAAATACAGAAAATATCATTTGATTGTGTTTTTATGTGTTTCATGGTCGAGTAACAGCCCAAACCACCCACTTTGAACTTATTTTTCGCCCCTCTAAAGACTTCAAAAAATTGTGAAACTTGGTCGACCTTAAGATCATCTAGCAAACTATTTATAGGAAGAAGAATTTCATGAAAAGATTGAACGGATAAAAAGTTATTCGAATCCAAAGTTTGCCTTATCGCTTGAATCAAACCCAAACTATTTTATATATCATCAGATTTTCAATTTTGTTATACTCGACCAACTTTGAGAATTTATTTTGATATCCAAACAGCCTCTAAAAAATATAAAACTTGGTCTATTCAAAGATCACCCAGCTAGCTTCACATAGGAAAAGGAAACTCGCAAAAAGCTTTATTTTACACAAAGATATTCGAGTCCAAAACTCTTCCTTCGTCACTAATATTATACGCAATACTTTCAAGCTAATAAGCTAAAGTAATAAGCTGTAAGCCACGAATAAGCTATTTAGAAATTTGTTTTGATTTTCATAAAAAAAACCTTAACGAGTCTTGCTTTTCCCAAAATTTCAAAACACGTATTCATAAAATAAGGACCATGAAAGTAATAACTAAAATGTCTCGAGGGCTATTTTTGTCAAAACTCTAATCAGTTTTATAACTAGGACCTTAATTATTGTCGACATATAACTCCGGTGTAGAAAATGTCATTTTAAAATTATAGGGGTATAAACTGTCATTTAACCAAAGTTTAAGGGTAAAAGTATAACTTTTCATAATAATAATAATTATTAATATATATATATATATATATATATATATATATATATATATATATATATATATATATATATATATACATAATCTAATTTAATTTAGAAATTTTTAAACATAATACGTATAATTCACCAATCATTTTTATCATTTTTTTTCTCTTTTATCATTTTTCACCAATCAACTTTTTAAATCTATCAATCACATTTTTAGGTTTAACTTTACGTCTAATTTTTAGGCATACAATTCATTTTCTAATATAAATATTAATAAAGAAAATAAAATTTAAGGCGGAACGAGGAGTACTTAGCTAAATCTTTGATAAAAGAAAAAAAGTAATTCAATTGTTTCATACTTGACATATGTTTAACAAAGATAAATTTGATTATCGATCGTATATCTAAAATGCTTGAAACAGAGCTAAGAGCATCTCCAACGGAAAATAACAAAAACCACCAAAAATCAGCCACGTCACTGCCACATCAGATTTCTTAAAAACCTCATTTTTTACTCCAACAATATCCCTTCTCAAACCCCATTATTTTAATATATTTATATATATAAATATAGGTATATATATATTTGTGTGAGAGTAAAATCTTGTGAGGCCCACTTTATTTGGTTTTTGTTGATTTGGTTTGAACAAGGCCCTCCAATGGTTAAAAACCAAGAGGCTTGGTTTGAACCACCAAAACTCCATCCGTTGGAGATGGTCTAACAAAAAAACAAAATATGATCATGACTAAATCAGAGTTGGTTATCTCAACTCTTAGGATCAATAACGAGTCCAAAAAGTTCAAAACAAATAACGTGTCCAAAAACAAAAGCAGTTCTAGTCAATAAAGAAAATGGTTCACTTTTTCAAATGATAGAAAATCGAAACTTCTAAAAATAAACATATGTTATTTTTCTGAAATGACTAATAGCAATAATTCACGATAACGATCCAGCTCGCTGATCAATGAGTTTTTTAGAGAAATAGATCATATAATCTCAACTTCTGGCTAAAGGGCTAAAGATGACTGAAACAAGTGATCATTGCCTGAAGCTTAGGTCCTTGAGTAAGGGACGGTCGGCATGCTAAAGAGATGCACAAAGTTTACCATCAATTTAAACGTTTTGAAGAATATGAAATTGCAAATAGACATATTGTGACCCTATTCACATCTTTTCTCATGAATGTTTTTGTTTAACATAATGTCTCTCAAAAATGATTAGTGTGAGCAGTTCATGATAATGACAGATTCAGCCAGAATAAGCAAACTACATTGTATAAATGAATTTTGCCGTAATCCAAACTACAAAACTCAAATCTCATCTCTTGCTAGCTAGAACAAAATTTACTGTAGTATGTAAGTGCATGAGTCCAAATAGGAAAATAAAGAAAGGTGGTCATAACATGTTCTTCTATGCCTAAGTTATTACCTAACTCTTAGACATTTAACATAAGCTTCACTTTACCACACCCCTAAGATTTATTCAACGGTCAAGATTATCTCTAGATAACTATAAATACCATGCTAACCCCAACTTTTACAAACAACAGGAACTCACAAGCACTGCTAGAGAACAAATGGGTGGAAAAAAATCTCAAAAGAAATCCTATTTTCCGTTCTTCGGTTTCAAGAAGACTCGAAGAGGTGGCGATGAGTACTCGGAGGATGACACTTCTAAAGTGTATCCTAGTGATCAAGATAGAGATGGACGATGGGGTCATCCTCTTATTGACATGAAAGCTTCAGATTATATTCGTGGTATGAAAAACAAATGGAACAGTGCCGAGGTAGCTGATGATTGATTCATGGTCGTCGTTAGCAAAAACTGATTGAGTCTATTTAATTTCTACATTCACCATGTAATAGATATATATATATCATAAATAAAATAGTTTGTCTGTTCATATTTTTAGGGGGTGTTTATTTAGGCTTATTTCTTTGGTTTCTAAACATATTTGGTTCTTACTTATATATTTCACATAATTAAATCCATTTTTTCTGACTCAGAATTAGGAATGTTAAACTTACTAAAGGTATTTACTCTTTTGTCCCCCATTGAATTACAAAAATGATTATATATTGATGCCAATGATTTAAAACTCGAATATGATTTCCTAGTTGTTTACTAAGAATGTTGATGCACTATGCCTGCAGGCGAGTGGAATTTAAAAGGAAACCATTAAAAAATGTATCGAATTAGTCGTGAAAAACGGTTTCGTGTAGCGAACAAAAAATTTAAAAAAAAAATGTAGTTAACTTCTAAGAACACATCTAAATACGCAACCGGTGACCTGGCCAGCCGGTTGCAGGATTTTTTAAATAATAAACACATTTTTTTTTTTTTTGAATTGACCATTTTACCCTACCTTATTTTGAAAATTGCAGGCACCGTCCTTAAACTAAATTATATAAATAGTCCCTGTCGTTACGCTAAATTGCGTCCAACGTCCAAAATCATTTTTTTTTTTAGAAAAATTATATATTTTTTCCAAAAATATTTTTACAATAAAATAATTTTTTTTTTCTGAAAATAAATATTTTTAAACAAAAAAAAAATTTATTCCGAAAATATTTTTTTTTCGGAAAATAAATATTTTTCGGAAAAAAAATTTTTTATGAAAAAAAAAATTAATTTTTCCGAAAAAAAAAAATTTATAAAAAAAATTTAATTTTTCGGAAAAAAAAAAAAAATTTTAATTTATTTTTCCGAAAAAATTTTTTTTATAAAAAAAAATTAATTTTTTGGAACAAATTTTTTTTTTTAAACTTATTTTTCCGAAAAAAATTTAATTTATCCGAAATTTTTTTTAAATTTATTTTTCCGAAAAGATTTTTTATTTTTCCTAAAAATATTTATTGTTTTTTTAAAAAATTTCCGAAAAATATTTATTTTTTTCTGAAAAAAATTTTCGAAAAATATTTATTTCTTTTTTTAAAAATTAATTTCAAAAAAAAATTTCCTAAAAAAATTATTTTCCGAAAAAAAAATTAATTTCGAAAAAAAAATTTATTTCAGAAAAAAATATTTATTTTTCTAAAAAAATTATAATTTTGAACGTTGGACACAATTTAATGTAACGAGAGAGACCATTTATGTAATTTGTTGGGGTAGGGGGTACATGTGGGAAAAGATCCCGAGTTTGTGCATCTTTGTGATGTCCACTAATGTTTGCATCTTTGAAAGCTAAATACCAAAGATCCCGAGTTTGTGCATCTTTGAAAGGTGGGCATCAAATGCTCTTCTATGCAAAGTTATTTCCTAACTCTTAGACATTTAACATAAGCTTCACTTTACCACACGGACCCCTAAGATTATCTCTAAGATTATCTCTAGATGACTATAAATACTATCCAAACCCCAACTTTTACAAACAACAGGAACTCACAAGCACTGCTAGAGAACAAATGGGTGGAAAAAAATCTCAAAAGAAATCCCACTGTCCGTTCTTCGGTTTCAAGAAGACTCGAAGAGGTGGCGATGAGTATTCGGAGGATGACACTTATAAAGTGTATCGTAGTGATGAAGATAGAAATGGACGATGGGGTCATCATCTTATTGACAAACAAGCTGCAGATTATATTCGTGGTATGAAAAACAAATGGAACAGTGCCGAGGTAGCTGATGAGTCTGTTTAATTTCTACATTCGCTATGTAACAGACATACATATATCAAAAATAAAATGGTTTGTCTGTTCATATTTTTGGTCGTAACGAATCATCTCTTGTTTATAATTCTCCTGATCATCTATGCATTATATATAGCTTTCTAGAATGATATAACCATATATATAGCACCCATACTAATTGATATAAACACTTCAAAATCGTGTGATTGTTTTGGTCGTCACTTTTTTTTTTTTAAATAATTTCACTAAGAATGGTTTTTGCCACAATTCAAAATTGTAGAACCATGCACAATTGTACTATATTGTGGCTGGATTACTGTTCACTAGAACCATCTTTTTGTTTTGATTAATTAAAAAGGTGACACAAATTGTCCGTAGACTAACCTTGTACTACCAAAATTATGTTGGCTTGAAAGGGAAGATTCTCTATTTTTACTATAATTTATTTGTCATATCCACGAATGTTTGCATATTTGAAAGCTAAATATCAAAAGACAACTACCGCGGCATAGTATCTCTAGTTATTCTACTCTATAATTTATTCTGTCATGTCCACTAATGTTTGCATCTTTGAAAGCTAACTTTTTATCATAATTTGTTTGCCATTTTTTCCGCGAATGTTTGCATATTTGAAAGCTAACGACAATGACCAATTATTATCTAGTTATTTAATTTATTTGTCATGTCCACACTAATTTTTGCATCTTTGAAAGCTAAAAACTTGGGCGGATCTGACATGTGTCTCTATATATGTCCCCACAAAAGTACTAAGATGTACCACTTGCATTATGTACTTCTTGAGCTACTGGGACCCACATATCTTGGGCGACATTAGATTTTTTGTCTTTTTGTAAAAAACTATAGTCTTATTTTATTATATAATAATACATAACTCTTTGGCGATTGGGTCCCACTTTGTTAGGTAGAGGGTACACTTTTATATTACTTTATTGTATTGAAACTTGTGCCATACTTTTTATATACAAAATATACTCAAAAATACAAAATTACTCTTTATACTTTTAATACTTTTAATATTTTTTATACTTTTTATACTTTTAATACTTTAATATTTTATTCTTTAATACTTTTCTTTTAATTTTAGGTTACTCTATCAATTATACACACACAAAATACAGATAATCCTCTTCGCCTGGGTTCACGGATAATCTTCTTCGCCTGGGTTCACAACAGATCGAATTAGGGTTACGATTTAGGGTTACGGTAAAGTAATTGGATTCGATTTAGGGTTACGGTAAAGTAATTGGATTCGATCTAACGAAATAAAAAATGGTTTAGGGTAGGGTAAGTAATTATCTTTTCGATTTAGGGTTACTCTAATTGCTTTTGTTAGCAGTAGTGTTTTGATTATATGAGGTTATGATTTCTGTGATCAGTTTGTTAAAGTTAGTTAATTAGTTATAAGCATGTGACATTCATTGAGGATTTGATGAATTATTGATGCCGCGTAATCGGAGCTATCTTGTGAATTTGTCTAATACATGGAGTTACTAACCGTTATGTCATATGTGCTTGCTTAGGTCATGGATATTTACCTTTTGTTAGTAGTAGCATTACTTTGGATTATATGATGATATGATTTCTGTGATCAGCTTGCTAAAGTTAGTTATTTAGTTACAATGATGTTAACAGTAATTGAGGATTTGATGAATTATTGATGCGACTTAATCGGATCAAACGCATGATTTTTGAATTCACGGAGATAATAACATGTGCTTGCTTAGGTCATGGATATTAACCTTTTTTAGTAGTAGCGTCGAGATTGAGGCTATGGTTTTGTAGCGAGTTTGTTATAGTTAGTTAACATGTAGTTGTGATTAGCGTATATTTAATTGTAATGATAATATGTACAGCAGTTGAGCATGAGACTAATTTTTGATGCTGCGTTCGGTTTGGACTATATGATGTATGATTTAAGTGATTGGTTTGTATAAACTAGTTAACATGTAATTGTAGTCAGCATGTGTTAGCTGGTATAGTGATATACTGATATGCACTTCAATTGAGTGTTAAATGAATTATTACTGCTGCATAGTCGAAGGTGTACTTGTTTGGGGGCTGTTGATGGTATTGATGGTAATCATCATTTATGTTAAACTTGTCTTAGATTAAATTTTTTGTAAATTAAATGTTGTGATTTAGGTCGATACACTGTTGTTAATCAGCCATATGTGTATTGGAAAATCAAACTTCACACAATTTTACAAAACAATTTTCAAGTGCGAGCGTTGGAAACCTTTGTTTTTGTCTTTGTGATCGATCTAAGTGTTGTATCACCACGGTGGTAATCGGCTATTCTATGGGAAACAACTAGGGTAAACGGATCAAGGGGTGATTCCGGGCGACCTTGAACCATAGATGGTCGTTTACTTAACTCTGTAGAGTTGGGCTTAAATATCGGGCCTCAGATTATTCATCCTGCTTGTGATTAAGACACGGCGAAGGTAATCTGTACTCCCGATCAGGTTCAAACTACACGGGCAACTGTTTTGACAGCTTGTGATCTTGTGAAGACTTAGTGCATCGGCGGTACACACAATCTTGTAAAGTCTTTTGCAAAATTTTGTGAACTTTAATTTTCCACTAACAGTTAGTGTACGGATATGATAAAGTATTTGTAAAGTTTGGTTTAAAGTTGCTATTTCCGGTCTTAAGGCTTACGCTGTCATATATCTTATAAATACAACAGTTGATGAGGTGGAAATAATATATCAGAATGCTACAATGATATCTTATCTTCTATGTGGTTCTAAGTTTATTTCAGGTTATGTTGATATAATATCTCTATGGTTTGAGGGGTGTTTGGATATGCAGTTTGAAAGTGACTTTTCTGATTTTCTATAATTTTTGGATCGGATTATTGATTTTAATAAAACGGAGTAGGATACTATTTGCATATGTTTGGAATAGTAATAGGAATAATAAAACGGAGTAGGATAGTAATCAGCCAATAAAGTGTTTGGAGAATTCTTATTATCTAGAAAACTAGAGATTAAAATGACTGACATATGGCTACAAAAGAGTAGACAAGAAGTAAAAAACGCAACACCGAACAGGCGAACACCCACATAGACTAAAATAACCAAATATCCATCTTTATACTTGCCCTAAAAGTTATGTGCTTTTTCAATATAGAAGTTATGTGCTTCAAAATACATGCATAAGCACTCAAATAAGCAATCTCAAACTTCCTCTTATCATTTCAAGTGATCTGAAGGTTTCATACTGATTGCTTTCAGCAATCCAGTGTCCAGACCAGGGTTGGTGTATGTTGTTCTCAGATCTTCACTATAAAAAACATGTCAAGTGTTTATAATTGCGTTTTGAAAAACGTGACATAGAATAATCAGAATAATTTTCAGCTGTAATAATAAGATAGGATCGTTTTTGTGTCTAGAAAAGTAGAAAATACTGATTATTCATAAATTTACATGTAAAAGGACCCTTAAGAAATAATCAGAATTATTTTCACAGATACTACTAAATTGATTATTTAGACCCAGAAATTAGTGATTCGTGACTTGTAAAATGAAATACGCAGACCATCTCTTTGCACCTCACGCTTAGAACATCGGATAAATTGTTCTTCACACCTTAAATAACAACAATAAGAAAAGGTTTGCAGTTGCACCCACTACCACGTGTTCTAATATGGGACCTCACTAAGGAAGAGCACACAACTTTTTCTGAATTGCATTGTTATCGATATAAGGATGTAGAACAGTAAATGCATTGTTCTATGGTGTGCCTATAGTTTGGGTCTAACAACAACAAATTGTTCACTCGTAAATGGTAAATGCATTGTTTTATGTGTCTCGAGAAATGGCAAGCGAAGTATACTTTATTCCTTGGTATGCTGTGCTGATGATTTTGGCTATCAACAATGAAGTGATAATGTGATTATTTGTCTGTGTGCACAAAATATCAATAACAAAGGCCACAATATTCTTAATCATGTGTACTTTCATGCAAGCATTATAATCTGTCTAGTTATCTTCCTGAGTCAGTTTTCGTGCACTGCGCGACATATATGCATATGCCTCTCTATGTTATGCAGTTAAACTGAAATATGACTCCTGGAATGCAGCATTGATGTTGTGTCATCGGCATTTGAGGGGAAATCTGCTGTGAACAGACAAAGGATGGTATACAAAGCCATATGGGAGGAACTCCAAAGCGTTGTTCACGCAGTTGACCAAATGACAACAAAGACTCCCGAAGAAGCAGCATCAGGGAAATGAAGCTGCAAATAAGTCTTCTTTCTGTTCAATTTTTGGGAACCATCATTTTTAATGATCTGAATTCTATATTTAGTCTCGGGGTGATACTGAAAGAATCTTTTGAACAATCTTGAATATCTTGTTATGAACATTGCTGGAAATAGCTCAACTATTGTGTTCTTGTTGTATGTTTATTGGTGCATGGGTCTAACCATTCGTTTGACCAGGCATCTTACTGTATATTTAGCAAGTATAAGACGGATAAGTGGTAAGGAATTAGGATGAAATAGTATCTGATATAGACAGAAGTGAAAACACTTATATAAGGTATTTCATCGCAAGCTAATCCGATATCAGAATAAACGATACAACATAGGTAGGTAAAAGGCTGTGACTAATAAACTCTACAGTATTTAGAAGACTAAATAATTACATTAGTTTTTGGCAATCCTTTTCACTTTGATGTAGTTTAACGTACCATCTAATCTCCTTCCAACACTTGTTAATTACTTGAATTTTATCAGGTATTTGGTGTTGAGGAATTTCACAAGGCGGCGGTGGAAGCAGGCGAGGTGGTTTGGAAACGAGGTTTACTTAAACGAGTTGGAATATGTCATGGAATAAGTGGGAACACATGTTTTTCTTGCACTTTATAGATTAACAGGTGACGCAAAGTTCTTGTACAGAGCCAAAGCTTTTGCCAGTTTCCTTCATGAAAGAGGTCCGATGCTTTTATCAGAAGCGAAAATGCATGGAGGTGACAACCCTTTTTCTCTATTTGAAGGTGTTGGAGGAATGGCCTATCTTTTTCTGAACATGATAGACCCGTTAGAGGATTGAACTGAATGCAAGTCACTGTATTTAAAAAAGTCCAGATAAAGATACTTAGCAATGATAAATTTGCATATATTCCATGTTCATTGTGAGAATTGATTTCCTTGAGTTTTCTTACCATAGTCATTGTGAGAAAATTTCTTCAAACATGACTGGCTAGACAAGTCCCACAACCGCACCGTTTTATCCATCGAGGATGAGAGCAAATGCTGAAAATAAAATAGTCTGCCAATAAGTTTTCATATATGTGTTGATTCGCCTCAAAATCATGTAAGTGCAAATATGGTATAACGAACTGAGTGCCATGTACGCATGCAAATATGTGGGACAAGTATGCACTAAAGAAACTATATTCTTACATAAATATAACAAGTATAACGAATTACAGATAACTATTTGTCAGTCGATATCAATATTAAAGTCAAAGAACAGTAAATGTTTTTATAAATCGTTACAGTGATGATGATTCCCTTTCTTACTAATTGGTCGAAAAAAATATCAGCCACTTTCTCAAAAACGGTAAAACATATTTATTCCACCATTGCTCAAACTTGATTTGCTATGTGAAGGATACAAGTCACTCTGGTTTATTTACTTCAACCATGTAGCATTTAACACTGAATATTAAAAACAAAATGCAGCTGCTACAAAATTGCTAATGAATAACTTAAACAGCGCAGTTCTAATGTGTAAGGAAGTTTAATGCGACTGCACATGTCACTCAGATCCAGGGAACTCACATGAAACCAAATCATGGTATGAATAACAGAATAAGTTGAATGCCTTTCTATAAAAAACAGAATCAGTTGAACAAGGCTAATTAACTCTTCTAAATCTTAAACGCATTTCTGGTCTCTCTATTTAACGGTACTTTCCTAACAAGAGAATAAGACTACTTAAATATTAAAATATATTAAAACTATAAAGATAATCTCATGAACCCTCACTCATAGATGATGGAAAAGTTGATTCAAATACAGGAAATAATCACATATGTTAGAACTCTTGACATGTTAAAACTTATGTACCACACACACTCGAATAGACTCCTAAATTAGCTGTCAATGATGACAAATTGATCTGCAGACATATGATTATGGATGTCTCATAAGTCAAACCAGATACAGTATTTCCTACTTTGGGTGTTTAAATTCACCCTTAACTTTCAGCAATGCACAACTATTCATTATCATATAATTTGACTCGATACTTCACCTGGTATCATAAATATACTTAACCTTCCTTGTATCTTAATCTATGCTTCTATACTATAGAGCATTTAAGTTGTGATCCCAATCCAACTTTAAGACCGCGACATCAACTGATCACAACTCACAAGCCTCCAATTTAAAAATCTTTTCCCTCTCTTTTTAACTATATCTTACACAAACGCACTCCACTAAAAATTATTAAAAATAAAACCTTCGTCCACCACAACTCCACAAGAAACTGCAAATAGTAAAACTAAAAACCAACAAAAACTGCAGCCACTTTGCCAGGTACTATGCTAGTTTTATTTGAGTATAAAAGTAGTCCCTAGCTTTTAGATAGAAGGGTATTTTGGAAACTTCACCTTTCCTTATTGTGTGTGATACCAGTTGTTATGGGACAAGATGATGCATGGTAATCGTCCAAAGTGCAAACAGTCACACTGTTTCTAGTTAACGGTGGATTAACATCTACTCTGCTCGCTCTACTCCATCCATCTTGAAAAGCATCAACTTGTGTTGGCTATGAAATAATCAAACTAGATGCAATATAAATTTTCAGTGAAATCCTACTTCTTAGTTAAGCTTCATAAAGTCGCCAAGTGCAATCTTCTATCTCGTCCAATCCTAACAGGAGTTTGAATCTCAAAAAGAGCAAGATCTCCTTGAAAATTATATTTACTACAGTAACTATGTCACTTGCTCCTTAAATGACAATAAAGCACTTCTTAAACTAGAAGATTGTCATATTTGCAGACATGTGGTCGAAAAGATAACACACACAATGACACAAACAACCATTTCCATACTTGCAAATAATATCTACTCCGGTAACTAGGTCCTTTACTCCTCAAGTGAAAATAACACACTTCTTAAACTACTAGATTATCATATTAGTGATACAAGTCAAAATAGTCAAACAAGTAAAAAATGCTGGGCACACAATTTCCCCTGTTTAGTTAGTTACCATTTTGGGCGGGAAAATCCGTTGTGGTTAGTTTTAGCTTATAAATAGTAGTTCTTGTCATCAGTGTTAATCATGCAAGATTTGTAACAAACTCATTTCTCTCTGTAACACAATCATTCAATAAAATCATCATTTCCCATTTATCTTCTATTTTTATTTCTTGTTAACGAGATTCGGGATAAATAGGTGCTAATTCTTCAATTCACTTCGGATTCTGGAATTAGATCACATCAATTAGCTGGCATGTAAATAAACAACATAACACACACAGCCATCATAGGATTCCATCATGGTATGATGAAAAAAGAAATGAAAGTAACACATATTAGCTGATGAGTGGAAACACCAAGATTATCTCTCCGGTCTCCATGCAAACGAAGGAGATATATAGTTTCACTAGGATTTAAAAAGAAGAGGGTGGCACTTTAGAGTTTAGACCCTTAAATAGCTGTAACAGTGTAAGATACTGATGTTTAACTCACCTAACCGGTTCAATTCATTGCTTATCTTCATTTCATGGGTCTAGCCCCCTATATACACAAACAGAGTCACTATAATGTACGTTTTCAGCCTGATGGAAGGTGGGCATGCGCATTTAAACAAAAACTAACACATCAACAACCTAACTAAGTGGTCATAAAGATTAAAGAATAGAGAATTCTCTACGGCCCACTACTTTGTAAAGATACTCACGCTCTTCGAACTTGTATGTCAGTATCTTTGAATGGCCTTGTTAAGGATACCTAGATAATTTTCACAAATCCCTTGCTCTTTAGTTCTCAAGCATTATCATGTCAAATATTCATCCCTAACAGTTATATGCCCAAAATGAGCCTCTATGTGCCATCTCTTGTCGTCTAAATCTGCCCAGAGTATATGCATGTTAGCCAATAATCATATACGTCTCATACATTCCAAAAGTCAAATAGAAACCCCCTAACACAAAATCATATTTAATCAACTTGAGAAATCATGTTTCGTTGGATTCAAAATAACCTCAATCTAAACATGACTAGCCTAATTATTGTTCAGAATATGTATGCACACTGTCCTTTTAATGGCACTTTTGACAGTAGAAGGTTCACATATACGCCTAAGGGCGATTGGGTCAAACACATTAAATTAGTGTCAGTGTGAATACAATTGACATTGTAAACGCAGTAAAAAGAAACAATTGCAGCCCTGGTAAAGAGAAGCAGATATTATATAAGACACCAGCCTAAAAGCAAACCATCTCCACAGTGGCGTAGCGGTAAGGTGTCGCAGAAGTCTCCACCGAAGAGACCAGGGTTCAAAGTTCAAACCTCGGGTGAACATCTTACGACGGCCAAGGAAAAGTCCGTAAAGGCCATGAAAATACCGGTTACGCAGCGTACATCAGAGCCAAAAAGGCTCGACTTCCCCAAGTAACCTTGAACAGGAATCCTTCTACGTCTACCATTTTACAGCAAACACATTAAAATAACAGAAGAATTTGGGCAATTGGAATGTAGACACTTCTAAAAAGCAAAAGATAGCAAGACTATATAGCTTCATACGAGACACCATATCTATGCTATTCTAACACTAAAAGACATGCCATTTACATACGCACAAAAAACAAGAAACACGAAATGTAACTCAATCAACCATTGCTAGCTAACCTGTGATTTGGACCAGGACAGGTCAAGAACATCGGCCTCATGTCCTATGAATGAACAGACAGGTTTTTTCCGAAAGTGCAAAGATGGTCTAGGGCACTACAATATGCTCCAAACTTGTAGACTTTCGGCTTATTGATAACCTTCCTCTTCTCTTCTTTTCAGGTACCGTATCCAAATTTGGCAACCCCAACCCAAGTTCAGGTGAACCATTGGATAACAATAACACATTCAGATTCACGTCTTCCTGCTTATCAAACAAAAGATCACCTTTTCGAAATCTAGTTCATAAGAAATAAAAGTCTCATCTGCGTACACTAACTGTTGGAAAATTTAGTACACTTGAGGGTTTATTTCACACCTGGTAATGGGTTTGGAGGTACGGAGTGTACACCCATCAGGTCAATGTTTACCCTGACTCAATTATGTGGTTTGATGGTATGAATGACAATGCTGCTGATGCAGATCACTCTGCTGCTAGCATTATCATTCCTACTGATAGCTTTGTTGAAGCTGCTGATAGTGTCATTGCTGCTGATAGCTTCAACTCTGCTGATAGTTTAAGCTATTCCTGCTGATAAGCTTGTTTCTGCTGGAGAGCTTGTTCCTGCTGATAGCCTTATGGTTCCTGCTGATAAGCTCATTCCTGCTGATCGTAAGATAACCACTGATTCCTACTATTATGAAAATTATTATGGTATAATTAATGGGCCGTTAATTATACATAATTCCATGGGCTAGGGTTTTGAGTATCTCTCTATTATAAATAGAGATCATCACATGGCATGAAAAACACGACAGAAAACCCTAAACACTAAATACGATCGGTTCTTGCTCTGTGCCTAGAATAAGAACTTCACTTGGTTTTATCCCATAGAGATATTCGTGTAACCCAGGCATAGGGTCGAATAGTTTCTATTGGAAAGTGATACCACGACTTCAAGTGAATATCCGGTACCTTGTTTGATTATCTTTACCCTTTCTGGGAACACCACGACACTAATAAACCAACAATCAATAGAAACTATTCCTGTGATAATCAATGGCGGCTGCAATGAGACATATGGCTGCAAACTTTGCCAAGCTGGAAAAGTTCGAATGTGTGGATTTCAGAAGGTGGCAAAAGAAGATGCACTTCTTGTTGTCGAGTATGAATGTGGTGTATGTGCTGACCACAACCATTCCTCCTGATTATGGGGATGATGCTACTATGGAGCAGATGAGGGCCAGGAGCAAGTGGGAGAATGATGATTATGTCTACAGAGGTTTAATCCTCAATGGTATGTCTGATACTTTATTTGACATATATCAGAATGTTGAATCTTCTAAAGAACTGTGGGACTCCTTGGAAGCCAAATATATGGCTGAGGATGCATCAAGTAAGAAGTTCCTTGTAAGTAATTTTAACAATTACAAAATGGTCGATTCCAGACCTGTCATGGAACAATACAATGAACTTCTTAGTATACTTGGTCGTTTCACTCAACACAAGATGAACATGGATGAGGCTATTTCAGTCTCTTGTATCATCGATAAGCTTCCTCCTTCTTGGAAAGATTTCAAGCATATGCTTAAGCATAAGAAGGAGGAGTTAACTCTGGTTGAGTTGGGCAGTCATTTGCGAATTGAGGAATCACTCAAATCGCATGAAAGTGACAAGTCAAAGAGCAGCACTGCTGCTGGTCCATCAGTTGTCAATATGGTGTAGCATAACAACTCCTCCAGGAACAATGACAACAAGGGTAAACGTAAGCATCAGGATAACACCAAAATAGATCCAAACAAGAAGTCTAAGGCTACTTGTTGGAAGTGTGGTAAAACTGGACACTTCAGGAAGGATTGTAAAGGTGGTAAGATTGGCAATAAGACCAATGGATCAGGCACAAGTGGATCTGGGAATGGTAACTCCAATTCCCTGAAAGGTCAGAATATATTTAATAAGTCTTTTGAGATTTATTATGTTACGTATATATCTGATGTGTACTTTGTGCAGGATGATGATGTTGCGTGGTGGGTTGACTCTGGAGCAACAATTCATGTGTGTAAAGATAGAAGCTGGTTCAAGACTTACGAGTCAATGAATGATGGTTCTATTCTTCATATGGGAAATGAGTCAACTGCCCTGGTGCATGGAAAAGGATGTGTTGATTTGAAGTTCAGTTCTGGAAAGATTGTTACTTTATTTAATGTTTTACATGTTCCTGTTATTAGGAAGAATTTGGTTTCTAGTGCTGTTTTGAATAATTGTGGTTACAAACAAGTAATTGAATCTGATAAATTTGTTTTATCTAAACATGGTGTATTCATTGGTTTTGGTTATTTATGTAATCAAATGTTTAGACTTAATATTTTTTATGATATGGTTGATTATGCTTTTATGTCGAAATCTAAGTTATATGATTCAACCCTTTGGCATGCTAGACTTGGCCATGTACACTTTAAAAGGATGCAAGATATGTCTAAGGATGGGTTAATCCCTGCATTTGACAAGGATACTGAAAAGTGTAATACTTGTATGATTAACAAGATTACTAAGAAACCATTTCAAAATGTAAAACGTGAAACTGTGATATTGGAACTGATTCATAGTGACTTATGTGATTTACATGCTACTCCCTCTTTGGGGAATAAGAAATACTTTGTGACTTTTATTTATGATGCTTCTAGGTACTGTTATGTTTATTTATTGTATACTAAGGATGAAGCATTAGATAAATTTAAAGTATTTAAAACTGAGGTTGAATTGCAACAAAAGTCTCTAATCAAAAGATTAAGGAGTGATAGGGGAGGTGAGTACATGGATACTCTGTATTTTCAGTCTGTTGGTATTATCCATGAAACGACTGCCCCTTATACTCCTCAGCAAAATGGTATTTCTGAAAGGAAAAACCGAGTGCTAAAGGAGATGGTTAATTCCATGTTGTCCTATTCAGGACTGAGTCAAGGGTTCTGGGGTGAAGCTATGTTAACAGCTTGCTATTTTCTAAATAGGGTTCCCAACAAAAGGAACAAGACAACCCCTTATGAACTCTGGACTAAAAGGAAACCCAACTTGAATTATCTCAAGGTTTGGGGTTGTAGGGCTGTTGTAAGACTCCCTGATCCAAAGCTGAAAACTTTGGGTGAAAGAGGCATTGAATGCATCTTTGTTGGATATGCTGAGCATTCCAAGGCTTATAGGTTCTATGTTATTGAACCTAATGAGTCTGTTTCAATTAACTCAATAGTTGAATCAAGGGATGCAATCTTTGATGAGAATAGATTCTCATCAGTCCCTAGACCAAGTCAGAGGATTCCTAATGGAACCAATGATGTTGGTGTATCAGAAACCTTAGAAGAGGTTCCTGATGAGGTTGTGGAACAACAACCTGAACCTGAGCTCAGAAGGAGCAAAAAGGTTAGGACTCTAAAATCATTTGGACCTGAGTTTCAATTATACTTGATTGAAGGAACAAGGGATGAGGTCTCTGACCAACACTCCTATTGCTTTAATGTTGAGGATGATCCCAAAACATTTGATGAAGCAATGAAGTCCCAGGATGTTGCTTTCTGGAAAGAGCCAATAAATGATGAGATGGACTCCATCATGGGCAACAATACTTGGGTGTTGGCTGATCTACCACCTGGTTGCAAACCTTTAGGTTGCAAATGGATTTTCAAAAGGAAAATGAAGGTAGATGGAACTGTTGAAAATTTCAAAGCTAGACTAGTCATTCAAGGCTTTAAACAAAAATCTGGAATTTACTATTTTGATACTTATGCCCCAGTGGCTCGTATCAGTACCATAAGATTGCTAATTGCTTTGGCATCAATTCACAATCTGGTTATACATCAGATGGATGTGAAGACAGCTTTCTTGAATGGTGAATTAGATGAGGAGGTTTATATGAACCAACCTCAAGGCTTCATCATGCCTGGCAATGAAAAGAAGGTGTGCAAACTGATTAAGTCCTTATATGGACTAAAACAGGCACCTAAGCAATGGCATCAAAAATTTGATGAAGTGGTTTTGTCTAGTGGTTATTCACTTAACCAGTCTGACAAATGTGTATATAGCAAATTTGATGAATCTGGTAAAGGAGTCATCATTTGTCTATACGTTGATGACATGTTGATCTTTGGCACTGACCAAAATCAAGTGGACCTTACAAAGGAATTTTTGTCATCAAGGTTCTCCATGAAGGATATGGGGGAGGCAGATGTTATCATTGGTATAAGGATTAAACATGAAAGTAACAAAATTTCTATCTCACAGTCTCATTATATTGAGAAGGTGTTAAAGAAATTTAATTACCTTGATTGTACTCCAGTGAGTACTCCTTTGGATACAAGTGAGAAGCTCATGCCCAATAAAGGCAAGGCTGTATCTCAACTTGAGTATTCTAGGGTGATTGGTTGTTTAATGTATGCCATGACTTGTACTAGACCTGATATTGCTTTTGCTGTGGGAAAATTGAGCAGATATACTAGTAATCCTAGTGCTCATCATTGGCAAGCAATTCAGAGGGTACTGAAGTATTTGAAGAGAACTATGGATTATAGTCTCTCATATATTGGTTATCCTTCAGTATTAGAAGGGTACACTGATGCAAGTTGGATCAGTAACACTGAGGACAATTCGTCTACTAGTGGCTGGGTATTCTTACTTGGTGGAGGTGCAATTTCTTGGGCATCCAAAAAGCAAACTTGCATTACCAGTTCAACCATGGAATCTGAATTTGTGGCCTTAGCTGCTGCTGGTAAAGAAGCTGAATGGTTGAGAAACTTGCTTCTTGAGATTCCATTGTGGCCTAAACCTATAGCACCTATTTCTATCCGTTGTGATAGTGCTGCTACATTGGCAAAGGCTTATAGCCAAATGTACAATGGGAAGTCTAGACACTTAGGTGTCAGGCATAGCATGATTCGTGAGCTTATCATGAATGGGGTGGTATCTATAGAGTTTGTTAGATCTCAACATAACTTAGCTGATCACTTGACGAAGGGTTTGGCTAGAGACTTGGTCTTGAAGTCTGCTAAAGGGATGGGTTTAAGTCCATTTTAGTCACTGAATGCAAAGACACACAACTCCCTCCTGAGAAAACTTTGGAGCTGAGTTCAATGTGAAAAGCTGAACATTTAGTGGACTGGAGCACATGTTTATTATTACATCCCAAGGTTGTGCTCAGAACATTTAGTTAGCTTTCAAAGATGCAAACATTAGTGGACATGACAAATAAATTATAATGACTAAGATACTAATCGGTCATTGTCGTTAGCTTTCAAATATGCAAACATTCGTGGATATGACAAATAAATTATACTCCCTCCGTCCCAAAATTATTGTCACCCGACAAAAAACACATTCTTTTAGAAAAATGTCACTATCACTACTTTCTCTCTCTTACTTTTTTGCCAAATGACAAGTTTACCCTTAACCAATTAATTATCACTTCTTTAAAGTTTGCAATATTAATTTCAACCAAGGGTAATATAGTAAACTTTACCAAACTCCACTATCTATTCACTTTCTATTTTGGGTATGTGACAATAATTTTGGGACGTCCGAAAAAGGAATAAGTGACAATAAAATTGGGACGGAGGGAGTAATAAAAATAGAGAATCTTCCCTTTCAAGCCAACATAATTTTGGTAGTACAAGGTTAGTCTACGGACAATTTGTGTCACCTTTTTAATTAATCAAAACAAAAAGATGGTTCTAGTGAACAGTAATCCAGCCACAATATAGTACAATTGTGCATGGTTCTACAATTTTGAATTGTGGCAAAAACCATTCTTAGTGAAATTATTAAAAAAAAAAAAAAAAAAAAAAAAAAAAAAAAAAAAAAAAAAAAAAAGTGACGACCAAAACAATCATACGATTTTGAAGTGTTTATATCAATTAGTATGGGTGTATGGTTATATCATTCTAGAAAGCTATATATAATGCAAGTCACACACTAGGATATTACATAACGAACGTAGAGATGATTCGTTACGACCAAAAATATGAACAGACAAACTATTTTATTTATGATATATATATCTGCAAGTCACACACTAGGATATTTTTTTTTTGGGTAAAAATCACACACTAGGATATTACATAACGAACGTAGAAATTAAATAGACTCAATCAGTTTTTTCTAACGACGACCATGAATCAATCATCAGCTGCCTCGACACTGTTCCATTTGTTTTTCCTATCATGAATATAATCTGAAGCTTTTGTGTCAATAAGAGGATCACCCCATTGTCCCTCTCTATCTTGATCACTTCGATACACTTTATAAGTGTCGTCATCCGAATACTCATCGCCACCTCTTCGAGTCTTCTTGAAAGTGAAGAACGAAAAGCAGGATTTCTTTTGAGATTTTTTTCCACCCATTTGTTCGATCTCTAGCAGTGCTTGTGAGTTCCTGTTGTTTGTAACAGTTGGGGTTTGCATGGTATTTATAGTTTTATACAAGAACCAAAGAGAATATCTAGAGATAATCTTGACCGTTGAATAAATCTTAGGGGTGTGCATGGTATTTATACTTTTATGACTACCTTTCTTTATTTTCCTATTTGGATTTTGGACTCATGCACTTACATACTACAGTAAATTTTGTTCTAGCTAGTAAGAGATGAGATTTGAGTTTTGTAGTTTGGATTACGGCAAAATTCATTTATACAATGTAGTTTGCTTATTCTGGCTGAATCTGTCATTATCATGAACTGCTCACACTAATCATTTTTGAGAGACATTATGTTAAACAAAAACATTCCTGAGAAAAGATGTGAATATGGTCACAATATGTCTATTTGCAATTTCATATTCTTCAAAACGTTTAAATTGATGGTAAACTTTGTGCATCTCTTTGGCATGCCGACCGACCCTTGCTAAAGGACCTAGCTAAGCTTCAAGCAATGATCACTTGTTACAGTCATCTTTAGCCCTTTAGCCAGAAGTTGAGATTATATGATCTACTTCTCTAAAAAACTCATTGACCAGTCAGCTGGATCGTTATCGTGAATTATTGCTATTAATCATTTCAGAAAAATAACATATGTTTATTTTTGGAAGTTTCGATTTTCTATCATTTGAAAAAGTGAACCATTTTCTTTATTGACTAGAACTGCTTTTGTTTTTGGACTCGTTATTGATCCTAAGAGTTGAGATAACCAACTCTGATTTAGTCATGATCATCTTATGTTTTTTGTTAGCTCTGTTTCAAGCATTTTAGATATACGATCGATAATCAAATTTATCTTTGTTAAACATATGTCAAGTATGAAATAATTGAATTACTTTTTTTCCTTTATCAAAGATTTAGCTAAGTACTGCTCCTTCCGCCTTAAATTTTATTGTCTTTATTAATATTTATATTAAAAAATGAATTGTATGCCTAAAAATTGGACCTAAAGTTAAACCTAAAAATGTGATTGATAGATTTAAAAAGTTGATTGGTGAAAAATGATAAAAGAGAAAAAAAAAATGTATAACACTTGTCGAGAAATGAATAAATTAGGTCTATTAGTAGGTCTGTTTATTCGGCATGTTTATCAACACTCATTTATATTTGTCTCAAAAAGTTTTTCACATTTCATTAAATAATGGTTACAAATATTTTTTTTTCTATTATACCCTGAAGTAATTATATATAGTCACACTCAAATAATAGTTACAAATATACTATACCCTCAAGTAATTACATATAGTTATACTCTTGGAACCATTGATTGAAAAGTCAAACTAGCTTTCAATAAAAAGGCAAAAGAGGTTTTTCATTTCCTTAACATCGAATTAAATACACCTATCATAACTTTTATTTATTTATTTATTTAATTATTATTACTAGATATAATGCCCGCGCACGCGCGGGGTTTTTTCTAATCATTTAAATAAATAATTATTTTTAATTTCGGGTTTTAATTATTATAACAGGACCTTCAAAACCATTATACTTTGATTGGGGTATTGAATTAGGGTTATTTACGAATGTAGTGGGTTTTAATATTAATTAGATTTGGAGGAGATGTTCTTGCGTCAATGATTATGCGTGAATGAATGATAAGAGATCGAGTTTGATTGATGGAGAAGGAATTTGAGAATGTTGGGACTTCAAATATTTAGTGGGAATGATACTGAATTTTAAGTTTCAGCCCAAATCTTTGAAAAACTTGCTCCACCGTTTTCAAGTTTTAATTTTTTATATTTTGACACATATATTTTTGTAAGTTTTTATTGAATGATTACAAATCACATTCTTTTTTTTGTAGAATATGGATAAATTTAGAAGTATTTAGGCTTTTCTTATTTAATATTTAAGAAAATAATAATAATAATAATTTGATTATTACTTAATAAGGTATGATTTGATTTTTTTGAAATGTAAAAGTCCCCACTAGGGGTTTTGTTTTATTATATAAAAGATATTATTATTTTTGTTAGAAGACAATAAAAGTTGTACACAAGGAGTATTATTATAGGATGATCTTATATCCACTACATATAAAGACAAAATATGTTAGCTTAAAAACTTCTAAAATAAAAAATGTTGAATTACTATTATGCCCTTATGAGTTGACTTGGTTATTATCCCATAATGGCGTTTTTAAAATTACTCAATATTTACTTTTTTTCTTCTTTTTACGTAGACTCATCCTAATCCAGCTATCAATCCTAATTCATATGTCAATCATAATTTGTTAAATTGTAACTGGTATGTTGTAGTTGTCATTTTAGATGATGATGAAGACTCGTCAACATCAGTTTACAATAAATTTGTTGTAATTCATCCTTGCGGCAATCATGGGCGATTTTAATTCATCCTTGTGCAACAAGGATAGTTTTAGTGGATCGTCTAGTGAAACATTTGCCATGCGTGACTTTAAAGAATGTGTAGATACGAGTAAGGTTATGGATGTCAATCAAACTAGAATGCGTTTTACATAGGAATCAGAGACCTAATGTGGATATCGGTATTTTGAAGATAGACCGTATCATGTCAAATGATGCTTTTGTAAGTTTATTCTCTAATTTCTAAAGTTTATTATTCTCTAATTTCTATGAAATTTTTAAACCATATCGTATTTCATATCATTGTCCTGCAGTGCTTAAGATTCCTCGGGTGGTGATAGCTATTAGGGTTGTAAACGAACCGGGCGAATACGAATGGAGTGTTGTTCATGTTCGTTTATTTAATTTTGACCGGACAAATAAACAAACACGAACGTTTAAACGGAAGAATTTTCTTATTCATGTTCGTTTATTAAGAAAATGAGTTGTTCATGTTCATTTATGTTCGTTCATTAAAAAACTAAACGAACGGTAGACGGACATAAACGATTGAACATAAATGGACATAGACAAACAAACATAAACTTTATTAAATGATGCATCAAATATCGTTTTATAAGTGTTGTTTTGTTTAAACAAACTAATTTTAAAATGGGCAAATGCTAAAAAAATGCATCGAAGTTGACATTTTTTGCGATTGTATGGTCCCAACTATTTTTTTCGTAATTTTATGACTAAAGTATTGAATTCGGGTCATTGTGGGTATGATGTACACCTTGGCCTATGCCAGCGTGGCATATTTGACATGTCATCTGCCAGCGTGTCAAGTCCAACTATTTTTTTTTCATTGTATGCATCGAACTTGTCACTTCTTGTTATTGTATGTATCCACGTCAGCTAAACGTCACATCATTAGTCCTTTATACTAACGGCCGTTAGTAGATAACTTACAATTCCGTTTTCTTACGTTTTCCTCCGTTTTGACACGTTTTCATCCGTTTTCTTATGTTTTCGTCTGATCGGACACGTTTTCGTCCGTTTTCACATGTTTTCGTTTGTTTTGACACATTTTTTTATGTTTTCGTCTGTTTTTACACGTTTTCGTCTGTTTTTACACGTTTTCGACCATTTTTTACGTTTTCGTCTCTGTTGATATAAATAATGCCTAAAAACATTATTAATACCTCTTGATATCTCTATGTTTTGATAATCACAAAATGTAAACTCATCAAACATAAACTTATTAAGTTAACAAGTATTTAGTTGTAAATATTCACTTCTACAACTTAAATCACTTAAGGTATGAATGAACTAATGCTTAATGCATTATATAATCAAAGGAACATTTTCTTAATCACTAGATTTTTTATAAAATGTCAAAAACATTTTATATCTTTTAGAAAAATATTTTTGGTAATAAATAAAAATGTTTAATTCATTATAAATTTATGAATTCAAATTTTCAACCAAAATTGGTAAAAATGTTCCAGAAAAACCTTCCCCACAAAAAGACAAATATGGGCAACGGCTATGAGGGGCGGCCCCCTTAATTATACTAGGCTGCCCCCTTAAAATTAAGGGGACCGCCCCCTATTTAAGGGGGCCGGCACGCTCCTCCAGCTGTCCGGCTGTCCAGTTTTTGCCTATAAATACTGGCTTTCCCCTAGATTTTTTCTCACCTTTTGCACACTCAAACTTTCTGTTCTAAATCCTTTCTAATCCTTGTAAATTCTTTCTAAAATCCTTTGATCATATCTTCTTAAGCATTGGTTTCCAAGTGATCCAAGCTTCCTCCATTCAAGTGCAAAAGAAGAATATTTCTTCAACAATTAGAGAAGAAGTATTGCAACTTAGTCACCTAAGTTGTTTGTGTCATCATTCATTTATGTATAAAGTTGTGTATATTTGTTAGATAGTTGTGTGAATAATTGTTTGGGATAGATTAGTGTGTAAGTAGTGAAGTTGTGTAGTTAAGGTGTGTAAGTAGTGAAGGTGTGAAGAAGTAGAAGTGTACATAGGTTTTGCTAGGTTGTGAAGAAGGTGTGAAGACGTAGTATATAAGTTGTGAAGAAGTTGTGAATAAGTCGTGAAATAGTCGTGAAGAAGAAGTCGTGAAGTAGTCGTGAAGAAGAAGTTGTGAAGAAGGTGTGATTAAGTCGTGTATAAGTTGTGAGATTGGTTCTAGCTACGATTAGAACCCGACATCTAGCTTTGTGTCGTTAAGCCGGTGTAAGCTAAAGTTGTGTAAGGTTTTCTCCATCTTAAGGGAGCTTGTTGACAGAGTGAAGAAAACTCTTGAGTTAGGTGCTCGGGGAGTGGAGTAGGGCAAGGAAGGTGTCCTTGTAGCCGAATCACTATAAATCTCTTGTCTCTCGGTTAGATCTTTCCATCTCTATTTTTCATTTCATTCTATTACCTTACTTGCATTGCTTACTTATATTTACTTATATTTGTTCATATTGTTCAAGAGTTGAGTTCACATAAATTCGAATCTAAGTTTTAAAAGTAAACAAAGTTTTCATAATAAAAATTAAAAAGACGTAAAACTATTCAACCCCCCATTCTAGTTTTCCACATTCTCTTTTTTGCGTTTTTACACGTTTTCGTCCGTTTTTACACGTTTTTGATCATTTTTATATGTTTTCACCTATTTTTTACGTTTTCATTCGTTTTCATCCGTTTTTTGCGTTTTCACGCGTTTTTACACGTTTTCGTCCGTTTTCTTACGTTTTCATGTGTTTTCTTACACTTTTGTATGTTTTTTACGTTTTCATACTTTTTATGTTTTTTACTTTTTCATACATTTATATTTTTTACGAGACGGATTTATGAAAACGTAAAAAACAATATAAACGTATGAAAACGTAAAAAACATAAAAAGTATGAAAACGTAAAAAAACATACAAAAATGTAAGAAAACAGACGAAAACATAAGAAAACAGACGAAAACATGTAAAAATGTGTGAAAACGCAAAATAAGGACAAAAACGTAAAAAAGTGGGCGAAAAAGTATAAAAATGATCGAAAACGTGTAAAAACGGACGAAAACGTATGAAAACGCAAAAAAACAGACGAAAATGTAAAAAACGAACCAAAACGTTTCAAAACAGACGAAAACGTAAGAAAAAGGACGAAAACGTGTAAAAGCAGATGAGAACGTAAAAAATGGACGAAAACGTGTCAAAACGGACGAAAACGTAAAAAAATGGATGAAAACGTGTCAAAACAGACGAAAACGCAAAAAATTGATGAAAAGAGATGAAAACTTGTAAAAAACGGACGAAAACGTGTCAGAACAGACAAAAACGTAAGAAAACGGATGAATACGTGTCAAAACGGACGAAAACGTAAGAAAACGGAATTGTAAGTTATCTACTAACGGTCGTTAGTATAAAAGGCTAATGATGTGACATTTAGCTGACGTGGATACACACAATAACAAAAAGTGTCAAGTTCGATGCATACAATGAAAAAAAAATAGTTGGACTTGACACGCTGGCAGATGACGTGTCAAATATGCCACGCTGGCATAGGCCAAGGTGTACATCATACCCACAATGACCCGAATTCAATACTTTAGTCATAAAATTACGAAAAAAATAGTTGGGGCCATACAATCGCAAAAAATGTAAACTTCGATGCATTTTTTTAGCATTTACCCTTTTAAACTTATACAATTAAAAAATATGATATATGAACATTAATAAATAAATGAACATAAACGAACGTTAAAGAACATAAATAAACGGACATGACTTTTGTTCATGTTCGTTCATTTAACTAAACGATCGTAAAATATTGTTCATGTTCGTTCATTTAATAAATAAACGAAAATAAACGAATTTTTACCGAACAGTTCATGAAATGTTCACTGAACCTTCAGTTCGTTTATAGCCCTACCCACTACCACCACCACCAGCCATCACCACAACCACTACCACCAGCCACCACCACCACCACTAGCAGCCACCACTACCACCACCCTAGCAGCCACAACCACCATCAGCCTCCACCACCACCGCAAGCCACCACCACCAGTAGCCACCACCACCAGCCACCAGCCACCACTACCACCACCACTAGCAGCCACCACCACTATCCGCACCAGCCACCACCACCACCACTACCACCACCACCACCACCAGCTAGCCACCACCACCAGCCACCACCACCAGCAGCCACCACCAGCCACCACTAGCAGCAGCCACCACCACCAACCACCACCACTCTGGAGGTTAATGTGTTTTTCTTAAACCCAGCACTATTAAAGGTAATGATAAACCATATTCCATTCATTTATATTCCATTATATTTCCTTTACATTTGCTATTCTCATTCCCCTCTTTGAACCAAGCGCATCCTAACATTCATCTTTAAATTATACGCTATGCACTATATGTTCTATCTAAAATAATATTCTTGTAAAAATAATTAGGGTGTGCTTGGTTCAAACTCGGGAAAGAGAAAAGGAAAGACAATGATAATGGTGGGGAAAGGGAAAGAAAAGCATTCCCCCAATTTATTAGGTAATGGGTCATTGCATTATAATCTACCAAGCACATTTTTCATTATCTTTCTCATTCCTCACCCCTATAACCCCTACCCAGCGTGCCCTTAGTACTAATCATTGTTATTGACTAACCTAAATAAGAATAATTGTCTTAGAACCCCTGGAATACTATAGCACGTTTTTTCTCTTTACATGCATGCAATGTTGCAAAAATCGCTAAGCCGTCAAATTACGTTTTTAAACATTAGTAGTAGCAATGATGATTTTAGAAAACTATGTGATGTATCGTGTTCATGTCATACACAAAATCAACGCCTAGCGACTTTTGCAACATTGCATGTAATTCATACATCTTGATACACATACATTTACGCGATTAAGCTACATGTAAAAAAAAAAAAAAAAAAAAAAAAAAAAAAAAAAAAAAAAAAAAAAAAAAAAAAAAACAATGCATGCAACTACTAGTAACTAAAAGTGAGAATCTAACATATGAAGAAAATTGAATGACAATAATCAGGTAGTGTTTGTTAGTATTCAATCGACAACAACCTAGATACTAGAGCAGATTACTTGGATAACGAATGAAGAACACACACGTACACAAGCAGTTTATAATGTCGACAGAAAAGAAACAAACATTGTGCAAGATAATAACCCTAATCGAACATTTGATTAGTATTGAAAGAATGACCTAAGGGTGATGGCAATGCATGATTCGGAAGCATGGGAGGATTCCCACCGACCAATCACAGATTGCCATGTGGCAAGAGGATTCTGAACACAAAACTGTTGGCAGTGGGAGGATTCGGAATCATCCCTCAATTTTTTTATTATTATTTGTATATAATGTTATAAATAATAAAAATTATATGTATATATAAAATATAAAAACAAGTAATGTTATAAATAATAAAAATACATTAAGCGTCAAATACAAATTACATTAAACTACGATACGGAAATTAAAACAAAACTACGATACTAAAATAAAAATGAAACTACAACTTAAACATATTAGGCTTTTGGTATTGTTTTCTTAAATACTGGGTTGAAACTGTCTTATTTGAAACTAGAAACTAATATAAAAAGTGGTAAAACTCAAAACTATAAGATGTAAAAATGTAAATAACACATATATGCCATCTTCTTCACCTGCTCCTTATCTATCCCATAGCTTAAAAAAAGAAAGAAAAAAAAAAAAAAAAAAAAAATCGCCCAACAGTCATAATTTTTGCTTGTCTCTTCCTCTTGCTTCTGCGTCTTGGCTGAGATTCGAAATTGGAGGATTCTAGCGGCTTGGAGGTTGGCGGCGATGTTCACCGGCGGTCTCCCCTTGCCGCTGAGAGGATTCTCACCGTTGCCATCACACTAATGAGCGTCCTTATATAGAGATTGAGAGTCGGTTGGGAGATACTTGCCATGCAAGGATTAAGTAACCGACCCCTAAGGCTAACAAACTCTAGATTTATCAATAAGCTAATATAACAGAGATTAATACTGGTAGAAAAAAGAAAAAGGAACTCATTGGACTATTAACTGGGCTAACATTGAGCCCAACATGTTTCAAGTGTCAAGAAGATCTCATTGGGCTATTAGCTCTGCCTCTTTTAGCGATTAAATATATTAGGGGTGTTTTCAAGTTTGGTTAGTTCAATTAAAATTATTATCTAGGTAAAACTGAAAACCGGATATAATACTACTGGACACTGGTTTATGGTCGAGAAGGTTACGCCTTTATACAAGTTAATCCCATGAAAATGATAGTTTGACATGTAAACCTACAAACTTAGGCTATACGCAGTGGGCTGAAATTTATCGATCGGCAATATCGATCGATCGTTCACATTGATCGATCGTGCCATTGTGGATCGATCGGCAATATCGATCGCCGGTTACAACTTGAAGCAAATCGTTCGCCTCAACGATCGATTTTGCACAAAGATATCCAGTTGATTTTTAAAAAAAAAACTATCCGTTTGTATTAAAAAAAAAAACTTTTTTTCAAAAAACATTACCACTTTTCATCCTATAAATACCAACATTAAACCCACATTCAAACACACAATTTCAAACACAATTCAAACAAATTATCATCAATATTCATTCACCATGTCCATGTCATCCTACGAGTATTTGTTTGGATCTTCGTCTTCCCACGACGACGAAGAAGTTTTGAGTGAGTTTGTGGAGTTGGCGGAGTTTGCTTGGAACGCGTATCAAGCACATCAGCCAAAACCTACAAGAAGGTACATACCTAGGAATCATTTTGCTGCACACAATCGGTTAGTGAATGCATACTTCGGCGACAACCCGATGCACGATGAAAGAACATTCCGTCGACGTTTCCGAATGAGCCGAGAATTGTTCACACGAATTGTTCGAGAGGTAGCCGATTATTCTAATTATTTTGAACAAACTAATGATTGTAGGGGCGTTCCTGGTATTAGCTCATTGGTCAAGTGTACTGCGGCCATTCGTCAATTAGGATACGCGGCCGTTCCAGATTCTCTTGACGAGAATCTGGCAATAGCCGAAACAACATCCCGTCAATGCCTCAGTAAGTTTTGCAAAGTTATCATCGAGTTATATGGTCCTGAGTATTTGCGAAGTCCCACGTATTCTGATCTTGAAAGATTATATGCTCATCACGAGCATAAGCATGGGTTTCCTGGGATGATGGGAAGCATTGATTGTACAAGTTGGGAGTGGGAGAATTGCCCGAACGGTTTGAGAGGTCAATATGCTAGAGGTGATCATGGGCCACATCCATTCATTTTATTGGAGGCGGTCGCTTCACAAGATTTATGGATTTGGCATGGGTTCTTTGGTGTTTCCGGTGCAAATAATGACGTAAACGTTTTACGTCGTTCACCTGTCTTCAATGATATCAGATCTGGGAGAGCAGCAGACCTTCAATTCGAAGCAAACGATGTACAATACAAAAGGGGATATTATCTAACTGACGGGATATATCCACAATGGTCCGTTCTTATTAAGTCCATTTCAAATCCTCCCACGGATGATCATAAAAGGCAATTGTACAAGAGGAAGCACGAAGCAGCAAGGAAAGATGTGGAACGGGCTTTTGGTGTGTTGAAGAAGAAGTGGAAAATGCTTAAAGTTCCGGCTCGAGGGTTGTATAAAAGTGATCTCAAAGATATTATGTATACATGTATCATATTACATAATATGATCATAAAAGACAACCAGCGGGCGATATGTCCTACATGGCACCAAGAGGAGGTCCACCAACCACACGATCCGTTAAATACATTTGAAGAATCTTTAGCAATTTCTCAGGAGCTCGAGAACACATCAACTCATCAAAACTTAAAATCTGATTTGGTCGAGCACATTTGGAGAAATCGTAGACATCATCGTCTCCCTCATGACAATGAAGACGAAGATGAGGACGATGAGGATGAAGACGATGAAGAATTTCTGTGATGTTTTAGTACTGTAATGTTTTAATTCCGTATCGTTTCGTTTATGTAATGTTTACGTTTTATTAATAAAATTTGTGTTCGTGTTAAAAGATGTTTTTTTTTTTTTTTAAATAAAGGAAGATGATGCAATATGGGTTGCCACTGTGATGAGAGAGATGAATATAGGTTGAGGAGAGAGAATGCTGAGGTGGCAGCCGGAAAGATGATGCAATATAGGTTGCGACTGTGAGTAGCCTTACGTATGGAACATCTCCAATCGATTGTCATCACAAAAAAAGTTGTGAGATCAAATAGTTGATTGCCTAAAGCTAGTGATAAGTACATAAACATTATGACTTTTCACGATCATAATTTGTTCTATAAACCGTTATTTTCTAAGAGTGAGAATCTAACACATGAAGAAAACTGAATGACAATAATCAGGTAGTGTTTGTTAATATTCCATCGACTAACAACCTAGATACTAGAGCGGATTGCTTCGATAACGAATGAAGAACACACACAAGCAGTTTATAATGAGGACAGAAAAGAAACCAACCTTGCGCAAGATAATAACCCTAATCGAACGTTTGATTAGTATTGAAAGAATGACCTAATGAGCGTCCTTTTATAGAGATTGAGAGTCGGTTGGGAGATACTTGCCATGCAAGGATTAAGTAACAGACCCCTAAGGCTAATAACGAACTCTAGATTTAATAAGCTAATATAACAGAGATTAATACTGGTAGAAAAAAGAAAAAAGAACTCATTGGACTATTAACTGGGCTAACATTGAGCCCAACATATTTCAAGTGTCAAGAAGATCTCATTGGGCTATTAGCTCTGCCGCTTTTATTTACCGAAGATAATTTTTTTTGCAATTTGGGACGAGATTTTCGTCCCAAAGTGTTTTCCCTTTTTTTATTTACCGAAGATAATTTATTTAAATACGTAATTAATTTTTAAGAAAATAAAAAAGGTACGACATTGTCGTACCAAAGCGTTTTCCCTTTTTTTTATTTGCCGAAAATAATTTATTTAAATATTTAAATTATTTTCCATAAAATAAAAAAGGTACGACATTATCGTACCAAAGTGTTAAAATATTTAAATTAGTTTTTAGAAATTATACGTAAAATATTTTTGGTAAAGCATAAAGGGACGACATTGTCGTACCAATCTGTTAAAATATTTAAATTGACTTTGCAAAATGGCACGACATTGTCGTACCAAAATTATTGATATAACCACTGTTCATGTGCATATCAAGCAAAATGGCACGACAGATTTCTTAGAGTCGTCCCTTTCTGTCAAGTATGCAAAAAAAAATGCAGCAGCAGCCTGCATTTCCAGGTTTTTTCGGAAAAAACCTACCATTACACAACATGTAAATCAACCAATATCCGCAATACCAATTCGGCAATATGATACAATACCAAATTACTCATCCACGAGTTCATTCGACAAAAACAATACAAATTAAGCTAACAAATACGATATAAGTTAAACTAACAAATACGAAGTTATATAAAAACAAACCAAAATCAACTACAAGTTGTAGTTTACAATCCTAATGTTTTACCAACAAAACATGTTTCTAAGGCGATCAACAATTCGGCAATAGATTGTTGTATTACATAACTAATAAAAAATACGATACAAATTAAACTACGCCTACTCCTCGTCCTACTACTCGGAAGAACCCTCCTCCTCCCCCTCCTCCTCCTCCTCTTCACCCTCCTCCACCGCCTCCTCACCACCGCTAGCATTAAAATTCTCGGGAATGTGGCTCAAATGAGTATTAGTTTGTCTTATGTATCGGTTAAGGTCGGGTGGCGACATTTCATAATTAGGACTAGCAGAACCCGTGTTAAAACTAGAACCCGGGCATGTAGTAGAGTCGGGAAAGACGGGACGATAAAAATTGTCCAAGAAAGAATTATTATTAGGTTCGGGAAATGAGGGAAATGTGGGAAAGTTAACCGGAAACGAATTACCTGAGGAGTTATTGTAATGGCTGAAAAACTGCCCCAAGATAGCTTCGACGCCGGTTTGTCGAGCGTGAAGCTGTTGATTCTGAAGTTGGATTTGCTGCCTCAACAACTCATTTTCTCGTTCCTTTTACCTTAACACCACCGAAATATCCTCCCGAGTAGCAAAGTTTTGTACAAACGGCTGATGTGCCGACCTGGCTGAAGCTTTCCCGCTACCCAGCATCAACCTGCCAACGCCCTTCAAATTTTGTCGATTTTGATTATGAACTATCGAATCCAGTACTTGTTCTCAGTCATCAACGGGGCCGTACCGGCATTAACTCAATCCCAAAGATCCTTCAACGCCAACTGTAAAAAATAATAATAATAATAATAATAATGTTAAAAACAGGTAAGTTAAAAAAAACAAATAACTTGATCTTAATGACGCATGTTAAGAGATAAATTACTTACATAAGTCGCCTCGTCTTCTGGAGTGTTAAAGACGCCCCCTTTTGTTGAATGGCCCCTCCTCCACGTCTCGATCAGTTCTTCATTCCTCCCTTCATTCCTAACCCGCTATACATACAACATAAAATAAATTAATAACGAGCTATATATAAACATTATATAGAGTATAGACATTTAAAAATCAAAAAATTATAATGAGTCTTACGTAATCGTTTTGTCCTTGTACGAACGATTTCCTCCCTTGGTAGGTTACAACCTTGTTCTTTCCCCAGTTTTCTGCATTTTTTGCAGATCTGGCCATTCGTTTCTTCATCGACCACCAGGCGACCAACGACTCCCACTCCTCTCGTGTTCTGTCACCCCACACTCCCGTCGACGGTGGCGAATTTGCCTTTGCCATCTCGGGGTTCGGTTGTGTGTCAAAGTACTTTCTCTTCAATCTGTATTTACGTTTGCGGTATAGTAACCGCAGCTGAAGTTGAAGCCCAAGACTTACCCGTTCCCCCACCGTATACACACACTCCCCACTCTTCACTTGGGTCTGGTTATTTAACCAAGGCGCGAGGCAAAAATAGGACTGCAAATAAATATACGCATTTAAATAAACAAACAATTTAAATATAACACGTGTATCTAAACGGTCGATAACAATAAGAATACAAATAAAATAAACAATTAATACCTCGAGTGCCGGAAGTATGTGAGCCTTAAAAGGCGCTGGAATCTCGTGCCACTCGCAATCAAAGGGAAGTAACCTAACTTGCTCACCCAAAAGACTAGTGAACTGCGTTGCATACGTGCCCACCGGTGAAAAGGTCAATAGATCTTCAGTGTCAAATCCGATCTGCAAAGGCCGATTACCGTTATGCTTTTTTGCCCTCCTTAAGACCCAATTTGTGGTCTTACCCGTAATCGAACCTACAAATATAAGTTATTGAGTCGTGAAAATACAAGTAAAAAAAATTTAGTTTTATCAATAAAAAACTTAAAATAAAAATCACAATTTCTTACCTGAACAGTAGCCGATGATGCGCGTGATGTGTCGTTGCGGTTTAGCAGTTTTAATGCCTACTCAAGTTTTAAATTTATATTTAGCCGACTTATCAATAACACACACACTTAACGAGCAGTGTACCCGGTCAGTATGAAGATAATGGTAAGTAGAGTGTCGATCACTAAGAGTGGAACGTATAATCTCGTTAATCTAATCAGTATTTTAATATCCTAACGCAAGGGGGTTTCAGCCTGAGAGACTGGCACAGTTTTGTTTGCAATTAAATAATAATAAAATAAACAAATAGGCACGAATCAGCAAGTAGCACACACGTACACAGATAGATACTAGAGACAATAAGAGGGCTGTCCTTATGATTAAGTAGGTTGTCACTTGTTTTATTGATAGCTTTATATGAAGTGTATGTAATTAACCCTTTCTCGTTGGTCCTATTCTTATCGGCGAGTAAACCCTTAATGACGACTTATGTCTAAAAGTTATTCCTAAGTGATCAATTTAGAAACAACCGTGGGAGCCACACCTTGTCCCGCAGTCGGGTGCCCGCAAGCCACTAATAAACACAGAGGTGGTCAATGCACTAATAAGTAGTAACCAAAGACATCAACATATAAACTTTAATTGATGGGAAAGCAAGTATTAAAGGGAGTGCAATCTTTCCGTTGTCACATTACACAAGCCACCAATCCTGATGAATTAAAGTTTGCTAAAACAATAAAACAAAACTACTTAATGAATTAAATACATGCAGCACCTTCTTACAGCTCTTGTATCTTCGATTTGGGTGTGTCTTGTGCTGCCTCTTGACTGAATTCGTCCTTCTCTTCTGTTCGGTCTTTTGGTTTTCGAACTTCCGAATCTCTTTAATGCGTCTGGTCTACGGGGTATTTATAGTTTGTGTCTGAGGAAAGATGCGGCGCATCTACTTAAGTAGATGCGGCGCATGTACTTAACTTCGCGTGGGGTCCAAGATTATAATATTCAGGAATATTCGTACACCGCCAGAAGATGCGGCGTAACTCCATGATTAGATGCGGCGCATGTCCTCTTGTATCTTGGATCGTATCTGGTGATATCTTGATAGAGATGCGGCGCATGTTGATAGTGAGATGCGGCGCATCTGGAGCAGATTAGTCTTGATCTTCTTCATTTCAGTAGACTCTTCACTTTATGCACGTTTTGCTCCATTATTAGTCCAAAATCGCCAAGTTTCACCAAATGCTTGTTTTTACCTGAGAATTACAAAAGTAAACAATTAAGTATCAATCCTCATACATAATATAGTAAAACAAGTCAATTTAATAGGATAAATGATAGTAATAAAATGTACTTATTTGAGTTCATCAAATATCCCCCCACTTGAACTTTACTTGTCCCCAAGTAAACCTTAGATTAAATCTCATGAAAATGTATCCTAAAAGATGTTAGGATTTATTTTTATATTTAAGCATGTATTCGTTTATTTCGTAATCACACAACTAAACACTTAACGAATTAGAAGTAAAATAAAATAAGTCGATAAAAGCAAATCTAATCGTTTAACTGTCCAGTCGCGACGAATATTCTATCATAAGCTTGGCAAGTATACACATCTCCACCACTAAAGCTAAGGAATAACAAGTCTAAAGCGGTAAAAAGGGTTTTTAGGCTTAAGGGTTAATTATTCTCTTTTCTATCGATCTCAAATTCCAGAAAAGGCGACAAAATCACAAATACATGATCGAATCCACGAACACGATACTTGCAATTGCTCAAATCCTTAACTCGAATAGGCTAAAGATAGGTCCAAACTTCACCAATAATAATATATCAAAAAGGGCGACAAAATCATAAATACATAGCCGAATCCACGACTACGATACTTAAGATTGCTCAAATCCCTAATCTCAATAAATCAAAGGTTTGGTTGGATAAAGAATAATAAAGGGTATGGATAATTTTTGGGATATAAATTGGTGTAAAAAAAAAATAAAAATAAACAAAACAAATAAATTAAAATCCTAAGTGTGGTTAATCACTATCCCAACCATCCCATGAATAAGACTCATATCATTGAATAACTCACGCTTTAACACTTGAAACACACGCTTTAGGTAGACACGAATTATACTCAACAAAATCTTAATCAAAGAATAATCCTTAATTGGCATTCCCATAACTGCCAATTCCCATTCAATCCATAGATATAATACAACAAATAGTGGTGATATCGACCACTTACATAACTCTACATCGTTGGCTTAAAATAAACATCCAACTCTTTCTTTTTTTTTTTCTTTTCTTATTTTTTTTCGATTTTTTTTTTTTTTTTTTTTTTTTTTTTTTTTTTTTTTTTTTTTTTTTTTAACTTGAAACATAAACATAGATGTGTAAAATTTCACCACATCACTATAACTTTCTTTCCGGATAATTTTTATTCATACTTTACATAACTTCAGAAATAACGCTAATAGTGAAAGTAGTAAACACACGAAAAATAAACTCAAAAATATACAATATTTACTTTCACTCCAATTTGCATTGTGCAATTTCCCGACCTAACCATATATAATGAATTACGCACGCGAACATAGGTAATGTAAGGAAACACACTCTGCCTATAGCAATTAACCAACCACGGATTCTAATCTACAGGGTAGGCTAAGGTTTAAGGTGTAACGAAACATTTTAAACATAGGTGTAAGAAACGAAAGGAATGGCTCTGAGGGTTTTTCTAGGGGTATCTTACTCTTAAAATGAGAGTAACAAAAGGGTTTATACGGGGGTTAACTAACCAGTGTAGCTAGTTAATAACACATAACATATAGAGGCTATTTGGGTGTAATCCTAGAATTTTACCAATTTAGACAAGTCATTCCAATTATATAAATAATACTCATTATGGTGGTCTCGAATAGTATACAAGCCAAGTTCTAAAGTTTACAAGTCACCGGCACACTCATAGATTTGTGAATTTTGAAAAATCACAATTTTTGAAAATAACGTCTTGTGTGCAGCTATGCAACTTAGATCTTAAACAAAAACATGCTAAAAAATTTTTAAGTTTGATATATTAAGCACATTTTAAGCATAATTTTTGAAAAAGTTTAGGACAAGTAAGTGTTAAGTGTTCTAATTCTCCTATCCCCCCACTTAAGTTAAACAACGTCCTCGTTGTTTGTATAAAAGGTTAAAAACTGGAAATAAAAGAATTAGAACGGAAAAACTCCCCTGAGATTTGCTCGGTATGATCCTCCATTTGTATATGAGCAAAAATCAACTTCTTGTGGATTAGAACGTTAAAGCTTCATACTTGATGTATCCACAGAAAATCCAGAAAACTATAATACCACCAACACACCTAAGATAAGAAAGGTTCAACTTGCATAATACATTAGTAGTTAGGTAAAATAAAACTTAAAAAAAAAAAAATAATTAAAACTGAAAATCATCAGGTCAGTCGATGCGCCGTATCTTATTGAAGAAGATACGCCGTATCGAGCCTGGAATAAATACGGATCAGAATAAAGATGCGCCGCATCCTTAACCAGGGATGCGCCGCATTAAAATAAACTGATAAATAGTTTTAAAGTCGAAAATTAAAATGAAAATGAAATAAAGGATAGGATGCGTCGCATCTGTTTAAGCAGATACGGCGCATGTAGTAACCAAACAGACTGTTAACAGTCTGTTGCAAAAACGACTTGTTCCACGGTTTAATCTCATACGTCCTCTCGTACTCTCGTGCTGAACTTAATGCCAGTCTTCGTCAGATATAACAAGAAACATAACTGAAACATTAAATTTAAACATGAGAATAGTTGTCAGTACAATCCAAAATTAATATAAGTAATGTACGGGAAAACGTGTCCATAATGAAAATGCAAAGAGTAGTCAATCCATGGGCTGGTCAGGAGTCACGTCATCTGATTGGGCCCCTGAAGTGCTAGCTCCGTCTGTCCTGGGGCGGACCCTGCGCTCGTATCTGATAATCCCTCTCACATAAGCACCGTCTGGGAGGTTGTGGCTGACCCCATTAAGAGCCATCAACCTACTGACACCGTCGACCAGCCAACTCGTATCTCTCCTCATTCCAGCGAGCTCAATTCTCTGCGCCTCCAGAGCCTCCCTCAATGACCTAACCTCCAGCTCCACTCTCTCGACTCTCTGTCCAATATTGCGGGGAGCTGGTGCTGGTGCATGTACCTCCTCCTGAGCAGGAGCAGCAGCCGGGGCTGCCTGAGCATCCCCCTGCTCTGGCTCAGCAGGCCTAGGTGGTCCAAGTGGTGCCCAGAAGTACCCATCAATCATCTCTTCACACATCCCAAGCCTAGTCGCAAAATAATCCGCATCCATACTAGGCAATCTAGCAACATCAACTGGAAGATCACCGGGAATCTCATCACCTAATATCCCAAAATGCCTAGCAAGACGAGAGACAAAATGGCCCCCAGTCATCTGGCTCCTACCATCTCTCCCTGGAGCAACTCGGTGTAAATAATGTGCTAAGAAGTGAGGGATGTTCACCACAGCCCCCCCGTCCATGCTCCGCAAGAGAAAAAGATCCAAAGTAGTTACCTTCTCAGGGGATTGTCCCCTTCCGGCAATAGTCAGGGCAATCAGGCGATGACAAAGCCTCCTCATCGGCTCTCTAATCAGTGTGTACGAGGGAGTAGTGGAGGTAGAATCACCTCCAGATGAAATCTCAACCCAGTAATCTCCCAACTCCCCACGATCTGAAACAACTCTTAAGCTGTTAGCCCAATAATCAGTAAAACCAGGAGATGCCATCTCTGCTGTAGTATGCAACCCAAGAGCAAGTATAAACTGTCCCATAGACATCCTTCTCTCAAAACCACCCAATCTGAATACTAGAGTGTCAAACGTGTCGAGACCGAGATCAGTCTCCCTATAGTGTAAAGTGCAGAAAAACTCCAACATCAAAACCTTAATTAACGGTTCCTCTATCCTGAACAACCTTTCCCAGGCGTAGGACCTGAACAAAATCTGCCCCTCCCCATCTTTGTATATCATTTCCAACCTAGTTCTCAACCTTTCAGCAGCGTTACCCTCGTCAATATTGTTGATGCTATCAAAATTCAAAATCGGAACACTGAATACTTTCCTCTGGTAAAACTTTCTGAGCTTAGTCATATAATCATCAACAACACCCTGTGCTAGTCCCATCGTTTCAAAACGAAGCCACGGGTGTCTACGTGCAGGTTCAGGTAACGCCATCTGCCATAAATATTCAAAGTCAGTAAACAGTCTGCAAGTAAGGTAGATACGGCGCATTTGATTAAATCAATGCGGCGTATCTGTATAAAGTATAAGAGATGCGGTGCAAGACAACAGATACGGCGTATTGAGATGCGTCGTATCTAGATTAATCAATACGGCGTATCTAAAATTTTAGCAATTTTGAAATAGGTCGTTACGCCGCATTAATCAACCTAGATGCGCCGCATCTAAAAGCATATCAGCATAAAATAAAGGGTTAGGCACGTTTTTCAAGAATCCGTATCCGTGACGTAAACTTCCACTAAATATCACAGTATAATATTCTCCTTATATCAGTTCAATCAACCACAGCTAATTTACCTTCCCGCTAAATATTCAAAATCAAACCCAAAACCTAAATTTTCGGTCGATTCAATTAGTGCCAAATTCGATGTCCAAATCTAAAATTAACTTAGGGGAAATAATTAATTCCAGGTTCTAATCATATCCCTATATCGTTTAAGCGCGAATCGATTCAATCCTATAAACCCTAATTTTTGTATTAATCAAAATTAAATCGAAATGTAACAATTACCTTAGTATTTGTGATTAGGAGAACGTTTTAATGCTCGGATTAAAGGCGGATTGAAGAAAGATGATCGGATTTTGAGTATAATTTTAGTGCGTGTTCTTAACTGTGTGTATTTATGCGGCGTATTCCCGTCGTATTTATAAGGCGACACGATGCGCCGTATTAGAAAATTGGGATGCGCCGTATCTAGTTAATTCCGTTGACTAGTCAATAAGTCCTAGTTGGTCAGGGATACGGCGCTTCGGATATTTAGATCCGCCGTATCTCTATGTTAGTTAACGAAATTTAAATGAAGAACGTACCTTGGCCTCCGCAACACAGTTCCTTATACATCAAATTTGGGTAAAAACGGCACACCATAAAGATGAATTCAAAATAAGAGTAATAGGCATAAACGTTTCATTAATAATCGTAATCTTATTGTTTAGTGGATAAGGATTTATTCCGAGGTTAGGAACAAATATCGTTTTTGAGCATACAAAATTAAGATTACGAATTGAATCAGACGTATAATAAGGATAATAAAACTGAGATCATAGTGTAGAGAACTTTCCTTTGGGCAGTTGAATTATCGTAGAGTTTACCTGGGATTCTATTTCAAGAATTTAAGAAGTTCAATGTTACCAGTACTGAGTTATCCTCCACTCGTGTCGTCTTATGTTCGGTAACTCCAGCTAACCTCTCTTGGTTTGGTTCAGAATGTAATCTTTCTTGGTGATGCTCGAGTCATCATTTATCCTGAAAATAAACAACTTGCACACGAGAGTAGCTGACCGATCAAGGTAAATATCAAAAATCAACTATATTTATCAAATTATATTCGTCGTATTAACAAAAGTTAATGCGCCGTATTTTCGTTACGTTTAAAAATAAAAGATTTTTGATTCAGTAAGATGCGCCGTATCGACGGAAATCGATACGCCGTATTTGTTTAATAATTCGCAAACTGTTTTTAATTAAAATAATAGATACGCCGTATCTTCAAAAGAAGATGCGTCGTATGGCGTTAATGTTTTAGAAAAATTTTTATCAAAACAGATACGCCGTATCTACAAAAGCAGATGCGTCGTATTACTTTATCGCTTAGAAAAATTTTCTTGTTAAAAACAGATACGCCGTATCTTGGGGAAAAGATGCGTCGTATCGAATTAATTAAACGCGTTGTATTAAAAAAAATTAAACGCAATACGCCGTATCTGAGAGATCAGATGCGCCGTATCGTTTGATTTAGCACAGTACAACGATAGCAGAACAGAAAAATACGAAAAATAAAAACAAAAATAAAACACACGAACAAAAACAAATAAAAGCAAAAATAAAAGAAAACAAATAACACACAATACAACAAATATGCAAAATAGTACAATGATGCAATTAATCTAATAAAAAGAAAAACCTAATTAAAATACTAATCAAATTAACAGAAAATAACAATTCACTCCCCGGCAGCGGCGCCAAAAACTTGATGCGCGTGATGTGTCGTTGCGGTTTAGCAGTTTTAATGCCTACTCAAGTTTTAAATTTATATTTAGCCGACTTATCAATAACACACACACTTAACGAGCAGTGTACCCGGTCAGTATGAAGATAATGGTAAGTAGAGTGTCGATCACTAAGAGTGGAACGTATAATCTCGTTAATCTAATCAGTATTTTAATATCCTAACGCAAGGGGGTTTCAGCCTGAGAGACTGGCACAGTTTTGTTTGCAATTAAATAATAATAAAATAAACAAATAGGCACGAATCAGCAAGTAGCACACACGTACACAGATAGATACTAGAGACAATAAGAGGGCTGTCCTTATGATTAAGTAGGTTGTCACTTGTTTTATTGATAGCTTTATATGAAGTGTATGTAATTAACCCTTTCTCGTTGGTCCTATTCTTATCGGCGAGTAAACCCTTAATGACGACTTATGTCTAAAAGTTATTCCTAAGTGATCAATTTAGAAACAACCGTGGGAGCCACACCTTGTCCCGCAGTCGGGTGCCCGCAAGCCACTAATAAACACAGAGGTGGTCAATGCACTAATAAGTAGTAACCAAAGACATCAACATATAAACTTTAATTGATGGGAAAGCAAGTATTAAAGGGAGTGCAATCTTTCCGTTGTCACATTACACAAGCCACCAATCCTGATGAATTAAAGTTTGCTAAAACAATAAAACAAAACTACTTAATGAATTAAATACATGCAGCACCTTCTTACAGCTCTTGTATCTTCGATTTGGGTGTGTCTTGTGCTGCCTCTTGACTGAATTCGTCCTTCTCTTCTGTTCGGTCTTTTGGTTTTCGAACTTCCGAATCTCTTTAATGCGTCTGGTCTACGGGGTATTTATAGTTTGTGTCTGAGGAAAGATGCGGCGCATCTACTTAAGTAGATGCGGCGCATGTACTTAACTTCGCGTGGGGTCCAAGATTATAATATTCAGGAATATTCGTACACCGCCAGAAGATGCGGCGTAACTCCATGATTAGATGCGGCGCATGTCCTCTTGTATCTTGGATCGTATCTGGTGATATCTTGATAGAGATGCGGCGCATGTTGATAGTGAGATGCGGCGCATCTGGAGCAGATTAGTCTTGATCTTCTTCATTTCAGTAGACTCTTCACTTTATGCACGTTTTGCTCCATTATTAGTCCAAAATCGCCAAGTTTCACCAAATGCTTGTTTTTACCTGAGAATTACAAAAGTAAACAATTAAGTATCAATCCTCATACATAATATAGTAAAACAAGTCAATTTAATAGGATAAATGATAGTAATAAAATGTACTTATTTGAGTTCATCACCCGACATAAGAAAATAGGGCCGGTGTGGTGGAGGATCACCACCAGCATCCCCACCGTGTGATTGGGGAGCTACACACGCCATCTGTAAAATTACAAGTACAAGAACACACAATTTCGTGGACCAATTAATACTAATACACACATTCATATAAATATACACATTTAAACATAACATAACATGCAATTTCATTCAAATAAAAGTTACACGTTTAAACATATAGTAACAATTTCATTCAAATTACAAATTAAGAACAATCGTCATCATCTGAATCATCGCTAGATAAAACTTCTTCAACAACAGTCGTGGGGTTCACTTCATCATCATCAGACACGTCAACATCATCATCATCAAGGACATGAGCAACGACATCATCTTCATTATTAACAAAATCAGCATCTTCTTCAGCATCATCTGGTGGGGCGTCCAATTCTGTTGATTCATGATTTACACTCAAATTCGCAGACTCCAAACCAGGCAAACCAACAGACAATGCAACATCTGATGAACTGCTGCCATGTATAACATCTTGATCAAAATCTACCACATCCCGATCCCAGATCTTCCGATGATGAACATCTTCGACGACCTTCCAATGAGGTGGTCGTCTAGCAGGGTCTTCAAGGTAGAAGACTTGTGTTGCTTGTGTCGCAAGAATGTATTGTTGATTTCTATAAGCATCCTTATCAGTCAAAATATGACGTATGCCACGTTCAATGTAAGAACGCCTAGAGCGTGCCGTAGGGTTATGTGTGTCGAACCATAAACATCGGAACAACACAACCTTTCGGTTGCCCAAATAAGTGAGCTCCATAATTTCCTCCAGTTGACCTTAATACATTTCTCCATCAGGCCCGGGTGTTGAAACTCCACTGCATTGAGTGGTATGAAGTTTATCGCGCTCATGCACCAAAAACTTCACACCGTTAACTATGCAAGCGGGGTATGTAAATGCACGAGATGAAGGTCCACATGCCAAAGAGAATAACTCGGGACTACAGCTTGGGTCTTTTGCCACGCTCTTTTCACGGATCTACGAAAGAGATACAAACAGATTCAGATGAGCAAAAACTCTGGACTACAAGGTAATATATCTAATGTGTTTACCTTGTGATTGAACCAGGGAGGAAAACTTGTTTCCACGGTATTGTTAGGAAATTCACCGCAAAAGTTCATGATATTAGAATAAGTCATCGAAAACAAATAACTTAGCAAAAAAAGGGTTCTTCAAAATATAAAAAAAGAAGAAACATACTCTTTGTACGCCTGGATGTCTGCGTCGATTTCAGGACTGTTGTTAAGTACAAACCATACAACTGCCTGCATAACATCTGGCTTCATCCGAGTATCTAGACATCTACCCACCGGTTTGCATACTGGAATTTATCTGGTTGTTCAGGTGCACCGTCGTCATTTCTGTCAGGACGATTAAATCTCGTCTCGACATCCTTAAGATAATGCGAGCAGAAAGTTAATGCTTCTTCTGCAACATAACCCTCCGCTATGGAACCTTCAGGCCTGGCTTTATTTCGGACATAATTTTTCAGCTTATTCATGTATCTTTCAAATGGATACATCCACCTGTAGTAAACAGGGCCACCTAGAATAGCCTCTTCGGGTAAATGTATAACCAAATGAATCATTATGTCAAAAAAAGCAGGGGGAAATATTTTCTCTAATTTAATCATAACATCGAGCATTTGTGTTTTAGCTTTCTCCATGTCCTGCTGCATCAAATTTCGAGCACAAATCTGCTTAAAGAATAAGCAGAGCTCGATTAATGGGGGTGAAATGTCTTTGGGCAAGTATTGGTGAAGTCCATAAGGAAGTAACCGCTGCATCATAATATGACAATCATGAGATTTTAGGCCTGTTATGTTGTTATCGTCAGCGGTCACTTTTTTTTTGAAGTTGGATCCAAACCCATCGGGTAGTCTAACTCCTTTGATGAATTTACAAAACCGTTTTCTGTTTTCTGGTGTGAAAGAGTACTTTGGATGAGGCTTATCGAACTTCCCGTTTCCTTTATCAACGAGCCATAACTCTTTTCGAACTCCCAGAGTTTTCAAGTCTTGCCTTGCCTTTAGCATGTCTTTGGATTTGTCGTTCATTAACAAGGTATTAAGCACACTCTCAAACACGTTCTTTTCGATGTGCATGACATCGAGATTGTGCTTTAGCTGAAGAACGGGCCAATACTCCAGTTCGTAGAAGATAGAACGCTTACTCCAATTCAATTCAATTTCTCGATTAGGTTTAGGGTTATTTTTAACAATACGCGGATGTTTACCCGAGACACGTTTAAAGACTTTACTAATTTGAATCATGATTTCTTCATTGGTAAAGTTTCTAGGAGGAAGCATTTTTTCAGGTTTACCATGGAATTCGTTATGTTTCCTCCTCATTGGATGGTTTACGCATAAGAATCTTCTATAACCAACATAAGTGATTTTATTCTTCACAGGAAGTGATGGCGTGTCCTGATTACATGTTGGGCATGCATAGTAGCCTTGTCCAGTCCACACAGACAAACTACTTCGAGCTGAAAAGTCATTTATGGTCCATAAAACCGCCGCTTTCATGTTGAAATGAGTACTCGTAGCAGCGTCTAAAGTCAACACACATTTCCATAATTCTTGGAGTTCTTTGATCAAAGGCTGCAAGAAAACATCAATGTCCTTTGCAGGTGATTTAGGGTCGGGAATTAACATCGTCAACATTAAAGAAGTCTCTTTCATACACATCCACGGGGGTGTGTTGTATGCTATCAATATGACCAGCCACATGCTGTAAGTTTGACTCATGTTGCCAAACGGATTGAAACCGTCAGCAGCCAACCCTAATCGGACGTTTCTAGGGTCACAAGAAAACACGGGTTTCATTATGTCAAAAATTTTCCATGCTTTACCATTACACGGGTGATTCATCTTACCGTTTTCCTTAGACTGTCCAGTAGCATGCCAAGTCATCCACTTTGCGATGTGTTTTGTGTTGAACATACGTTGTAGTCTATGAGTTAACGGAAAGTAACGCAACACCTTGTTGGCAACTTTCTTCCCCTTTTTCATTAGGTTTTTCCATCTACTCGCGTTGCAGATTGGACAATTATCCAGACTTTTGTTCTCATCTGATCCCCAAAATAAAAAACAGTCATTTATACAAGCATGGATCGATTCGTATCCTAAACCGATATCTTTGTATGTTTTCTTGATTTCATAGTATGACGGTGGTAATTTGAATCCATTCTTAGGGGGACGTGCCTTTTGCAAAAGAGCTAGAATCATGTTAAACCCTTTATCAGGTATTTTACATAAGACCTTAATGTGCGAAAGCTCTGACGTAAAGTTCAGTGCAGTCATATCACAATTTGGACCTAACATTTGGGTGGACCTAGCAAGTAACTCTTTGTACTTGTTATTAATGCTAGGACCCGTTGTTTCTGCTGGTTGAGAACCTGTTATTTGAGATGGTGGAGTTTGAGATGGTGGAGTTAGTTCATTATTTGCAGAAATATCTTGGAAGAATGCATCCATGTCAATGTGTTCAGGTGAAGGTGGTTGTGGTGTGTTGTTTACTACGGGTGGAGGAAGCGGTTCACCGTGATATTTCCAAGTGGTATAACTGTTGTCAAACCCGTATCGTGAAATGTGTGACTCAAGAGTTTTGAGAGTACCCAATTTATTTCAAGCGTTACCACAACGAACAAATGGGCAATGAATCGTTTTTTTTTATTGGGTGTAACAATGTCTCACAATGCGCGATGAATGCAAAAAGACCATCTAAAACCTCAGGGGAAGGTAATCGGCCCTGGAACTTGGAGAGAATTCCAAGGTAATCGGCCGATTAATCGGCCGAGTCAAGAAAATCGGCCGATTAATCGGTAAAAAATCGCTAATCGGCCCCGGACCGCCTCAGTACCGATTCACGATTTTTGCAACATTGATTATATATATACATATATGTGTATATATAGACATATATGTACATATATGTATATATATACACATATATGTATATATATATACATATATGTATATATATACACATATACGTATATATATATATATATATATATATATATATATATATATATATATATATATATATATATATATGTGTGTGTGTGTGTGTGTGTGTGTGTGTGTGTCTGTGTCTGTGTGTATATATATACATATATATATATATATATATATATATATATATATATATATATATATATATATATATATATATATATATATATATATATATATATATATATATATATATGTGTGTGTGTGTGTGTGTGTGTGTGTGTGTGTGTGTGTGTATATATATATATGCATATAAACACATTCAAACATAATATATATATATATACATATGCAAATAAACACATTCAAATCTATGTTATCTACATAATGCTTAACAGGTACACAATAATGCTTAACATATGCACATAATGCTATTGAAATAAAGGTTGATGAGCTTGGTCAAGTGTAAAGGATGCGATGAAACAGGAATGGTGGGGCAGTTCTCACTCTAAAGTAGGATCTATGCAAAACCCTCTGCTAGAACTGAATGAACTGACTCATCATCAACATTAGATGGTTTACAGACATAATGAATAGCAGTAAAGCAGAAACCTACAAATTTCAAATGTTTAAATTTTGAAATTAAACAATGAATCCATATTTAGATAAATCACCAGTAAATATGGCAAAATAGGTGAACCGCACTTTTCGGATTTTATTAACGATTAATGTGTTAAATATGACTATAAATTATATTATTATTATCATTACTATTATTAAAGCAAAAACTCTTTTTGTTTGAATCACTCTAAAAGGTTTTGATTATCTAAATACAATTTGGATAGCTTTATATATATATATATATATATATATATATATATATATATATATATATATATAATCTGGATCGATTGAGAAGGTTTTTATTTTGAGAAGATTGAGAAGGTTTTCAAAAATGATAGAGTTTTAACTTTGATTCATGTTTTTCAAGCGTAAAACTCATTTTAATGTGATTAAAATTCAAAATATGTAAAAAAAATTTGTATATCAATGTTAAAAATCTCTCGATTTTGCGATATATATAGAATACTGAATCATCTGTACAAATTTAATGAATCATCATCATAACTCGATTTTAACAATGATTTGTGAATCAAATTTGTAATTTATAGATTCGATTCACCATAAAATGATGTTTACTTGTGAATCAAATCAAAAACATGAATCAGTTTGTTCAAAACGAAGATTTCTCAATCTTCTCAAAATAAAACCTTCTCAATGGAACCGGATTCTATATATATATATATATAACCTCTTGGAATCATGTCATGTTATAACTAAGGACTTCATTTGTCACTCCTTTCTAATATCTTTATGTTTCACTAATATTGTACATGTTTATGGTATGCTTGTTACCGTCGTATTTAGTAAGAATTAGCATAACCATCATTGAAGTTATTATGTCCTAGTGTTGTTAGTACCTTTTATGATATTATTATGGCTACATAACTTGTATGGACTACATAACTCTCTTATATGATGCTTAGAAGTGTTGAGTAAAATTTTGTATTAGTTCAACCTTATTTCACTTCATGTAAACGTGCGCATATGCAGCCTTAAGAGCTACATTAGTACTACATGATCAAACATGTTATATAAAGAAAGATACTTATGAATGGACTATCCTATTTCAGTTCCTGTAACATGAGTGCAGTGAGTACCATATTTCACTTCTTATAACATGAGCGCGCACTACTTGTATACACTACCTTATTTCACTCCCTGTAACATGAGGGCACTACTTGTATGGACTACCTTATTTCACTTCCTGTAACATGAGTGTACTATTTGTATGGACACCATGAAGAAAGAGTTTGGATTAAGCATATGACCATGCAAGGCAAAACCTGTTATAATATTGAGTAAATCAAATGTATCATTCAATCACACAAGTGTATATAGTCGGCAGAAACATCTTTTTTTTTTTTTTTTTTACCTACAAATGTAAAGGAGACCTAATTAGGATACCATTCTCTTTCCTTATCCTCTAGCCTTCCTTGCTTGATTGGTCTTCATTACAATCATGAGCCTTGACAATCTGCATAAATATTAATAATGACACGTTAAAAGAGTTTGCAGAATATGAATTATGTGGAACCTGCAAATACCTGCAAATAAACCAACATATATCTGCAAATAAATTTGGAATAAACAAATAAATTAGGGTTAATAGCAATTGATATGGAACAAACGTGAATTAAAAAAATGATATGGAACAAACAAATATGTTAGTATGAATACAACAGTAGAAGTGGTTTACAAAGACAAGACAACATGGCCCGTGCGATACATGGGCTTTGTTCACCCTAAAGAATCATCGGTTGTGCAAGGGATTTGTTCACCTTGGCCCGTGCCAAGTCTTTTTTGAATTGCAACCGATAATGCCATGACACAAAACAAAGTAACTTGTACTATTTTGGATGCCTAAGGCGAAATTTCCCAAATGATTTATCAAACCCATTCACATGTGATATCATAAATGAAGGATTAACGGTTTGTGAGGTATTTACATTTTAAAAAGAATGATGGAAGTGTGTTTTTTTATTCGATGAAAAAAATAAATTGCCAACATTTGTTCATTTAATTCTGACTATTAATAAAAACTAAATCAGTACTCACTAAAATAATAATTTAATAAAACTGCTATTTATCTTGATTCAACATTAGCATATTGCATCCATTTTTTTTCAGAGTAAAAGAGATTTCACCCATCGTAAACTTCTATAAATATTAAAAAATAAAAAGCTTTACAATACAAATAGGAATGATAACTATTGACATGCCATTAGTCACCCATTTATAAGTGCCATAAGAAAATTAATTACAAATGACAACCTGGGGCTTATAGATGCTCTCGTCCTTTGCCATGAGATAACCGTTAATAAAGAGCTTGATCTTCTTCTAATATCTTTTTTGAAAGCTTTAATTTATCTAACATCCTAACCACTTGTGCTGATGTGTGTAGACAACTTTAGACAAACTACTACATATATGGATTTGGTTATTTGCGTTACCGTTCTAGGTCCTCAATTGAAAATGCTTTTATTCCTTTATTGCCAGACATAATATGCTTTTGCACCAAGTGTTACTCTAATAACAACACTCCTAATGGTTTTCCGATAAGATAATGGTATCAATATTGATGCTATATCAGGTATATTAGGTATGTTTGGTAATAAAGTAGACTCTTTTAACTCTTGACCAAACTTGATATGTGAAAAGGGCATTAAAAAATAAATGTTCATGCGAATTTTGTACCTGTTTGCATAGTGAACACCGAAAATCCGCCATGTTTACCGAAACCGCTACATCCCATGGCTTGACTTTGCCTGGTGTTTTTAAGCGTTGACCGTCGGATAGATTGACATACTTTACTAACTTCAAGCTTTATCATCTACTTTTCTAAGAGCCATTATGTGTTGAAAAATGGTTGGCAGTAGAGAAGACTCCGATAAATAAATTAATAGTCTTTTTATAATAAATCTAAGGCTATTTAAGAGACCCAAAGTAAATAAGATGATATGAATTTTCATAATTGGGCAACCCAGCGGCTACCAAAAACACCAATTTGAAGCCAAGCATGACTATTAATAAAAACATACCATGAAATTTAAAGGTAGAAATACAGAAGTTGGAACCATTAATGTGCAGTCGAGTCATGTCTGGTCGCCTGTAGCCAAGCTTTTTAAACCATTGTTTTTGACCATACCTTCTGATAGTGACTATTAAAATGTGTGGTAAGTAGTATTTTAAATTCTTTTTCACTCATTTTCGAAACTTACAGTTTTATGCTCGCTTCCAGCTGGTAAGAAGCTCTCCACCTCTGGCTTTCAAGAATTTGACCATAAGCAGCAAATTGCTTACATAAATTTGCACAAAAAATTAACAAATTATCATGAAGCAAATATATGGGTAGAGGAGGAACGCACGCCTGTGACAAAACTTTTCTAGATGCGCGGCTTAGTAGATATCATAATAAATAAAGCCGCTTGTAAAGGGGTTGTTTTGGGATTGTTTACTAAGGTTGCAGCTTATAAGGAACTGTTCGGAGATTGCTTATTAATGCTTCTTATAGGGGCTTTTTAGGAGTCCGTATTTTCTTGATAAGCAATCCTAAGCATCCCTATAAGCAGGTTTAATACTCAATTCCAAACAGCCCTTATAAGCAGCTTTAGTATGCAATTCCAAACAGGCCCTTTATATGCTACAGTCTTAGTAAATAATCCCAAACATGCCAAACTTATTTACGCAAATAGATCCTGTCAAAGAAAGGTGTTATAGTACTTTTTGGTATATATGCACATTGTGAAGGTGTGACTGTTAGCTACTTCGAATGGGTTCATGGATTAAAAGAAAAAAGAAAACCCTTTAGTCTCTCAACTGAATCTCCATGTATATGTAGTCATTGTATAATTTATTTAGGGGTGTTTAAGATTGCATTTTTAGTGAAATATCAAAAAACCGCATTTGCCAACCAACAGTAAAAAAGTAATTATATTCATTTTTCGAGAGACAAAAATGCAGATTTAAAGCCTATGTTATAACGCTATCTTCTAAATGCATAATCAGTTTTGCAAACATAATCCCACACACACCTAATTGCAGCAAGTTAAGCTACTACAACAGAAATTACTGTGAAGGAATAACAAAATTTCAGACTATTTCTCAATTACTGGTACACGTTTCATCTGTGACCTTAAAGCTTTATGGAGTCAATGGCTAGGAGATGTTACCTTCATGGATAAAGAGGTCACGTAAAATCTTCTTGAGATAACTATAATCTGGTTTGTCCCCAAACCATAACGAACAACAATAATGGAAGTATGAGGCGTGCGGTCTTCATGGGTTAGCTTGAGGTCATCTTTGGCTTCCCCCATCGTCCTTTATCATATAATCATAAATCCGCTGAAAAAAAATCAAACAAACAATAATCAATAATGAGTTCCAGTATTCTGTTCCGACATCCCTAAATTCTTGAGCTCGCTTTCTGCCATCTGACACTAACAAAGAACTGCACATAATGTATACTTGTGTAACTTCTGGTTCTGAGATAAATTAATGAATCACAATAGACTTTTTAAGTGGCTGATACTTTTCGGCTATTGTCTCTTTCTCCTCAAAACCATTGTGAAACAAACAAACGATCTAAGCTCCATGATGTGTTTAGCATTGCTTACTTGAAAGAAGCATCCATTATATGCCCTTTGAGGCCTACAGGTTATTCCAACACTTCCAGCCAGTACCTGCACTTCACCACGAAAAAAAAGCTAAGAATAATGTCATATATAAACTCTTGTGATATACTATGCTTGTTCCTCTACCTCGCCCACCTTGATACATGCTTATTACACTTGGAATCTGCAAGCACCCCTAAATGATACCTGAATGCAAGCACCCCTAAATGATACCTGAGGTCCATCCTGGTATTCCTAAAGAAGTCGCAGCAGACACACCCACTTGGAATCTGCAAAAACCACATAAGATGAGTATGAATATTGAAACATAAAGTAAGAGTAACATTGCTTTACAGCATTAAAATGTTTCATTTCAGATTTATAATAGATATAAACCATAAAAAATGATAAATGACTGAAAAGGCGCATATAACAGCTATTGATATTACTTCAAACTTGAAAAGGCCCATATATGAGCATCAGGGATTGGTTGAAGTTCAGTAACTTCCTTCATTCCTATCAAGATACCATGCAATACGAAAAAGAAATCCTACTGGTAACAAAACATGATGTAGTGTTAAACGTAGGTAATCAGGACTGCATAAACTCACTTCTCCAAAACCTTGATCAAATTGTAACTTACATCTCGATTCACATAAGAAGGCCCCACACATAAGGTGTCAATTTCTGCCCTGGACCATGAACCTACCATCAAAATCTGATAACTTTAGACCACCAGCTATTACAGATGAACATGTCTTAAATCTTAAGGTTATTAATGCTCTTTTATACACAATGATGCAAGATGAGTCTCCCTTACCCCAAGCCGGTATGAACCAAAAGTATATAATACTGCGTTTGCGTCTTCCACCATCTGATCTGTGTACCCTGGTAGACGCGTAAGTTGCTTCACCCAATCAACTACAATTTATAAAACACAAAAAAAGAGAGTTGAAACACATACAGAACATGTATCTATATCTATCATAATGCTTAGAACGGGACTCAGTTATAGTCTTTTAATACAAATAGAAAACTAAATAATCATGATAAGAAAAACATCCACAGTAGAGACACAAAAGGGATTCTGATATGATCTCTAAAACAGTAGAGACACAACTTTTGTCTAATTATCACAATTATGAGAAGATTCATTATCTTGCTCAATCTTAGAAGAAGCAGCTTATTCTTTTTCCAATTCAAAGCAACAATTGTCGATTCCATTACATGATCTTTCAAAAACCTCGTGTGTTTAAAAGCTGATCCCCGTAATACCAAAGTTTCCCACAATTATTTTCATGTGTTTGCCAATCTCCTGTCACCGTAAATGCCTTGCCACATTTCATGCATATAAATGGCTTGACCTATGCTTCCTTTTGTAATGTGTCTGAAGGGTTCTAAAATCTTCGAGTGGTTTAGCCCATGGGTGATCAATGTTATTTCGACATCTTGGTGCACATATGTTAACTGATACATCAAAATATATTGTGAAAATCAAACCCACTTCGGTGATAAGTGGGTCCTAATTTACCTATAAAATGGATTGATTAAATAAGAAAATAGCTACAAAGAATCTTAACATAAGCTCGCTTCTTTTTCATTTATATATTAACAAATGAATAATAATATATACCCACATTAACAAAAATAACATTTCTTCAAAAAGTAACCAAGAAATTAGTTTTACAAAATTTATGCGAAAGCATAGTTGGTTTGAATAAAGCGACATCAGTTGTTCCAATGTAGAAACAATCGATAGACGGATATAACTTCAGTTCATTATGTCTCGGAAGTTTCAGAAACTGTACCCATTTGCATAGATACACTGGTTATCAATTCATTACTTTACACGTCAGGATCCTATGCAAAATAGTTTAGTTAATCTATATAGACATGTCTGTTTAATTAAACTTGTGTGCTTCCCTTACTAACTACATATGTCATATTAAGATACAACTTGCCACTACAATATTCCTAAGCGTGAAATATCATCTGAATCTGA
>CP139508.1:48101873-48109416 GCA_021014915.2 Artemisia tridentata subsp. tridentata
CATCCATATCCTAAATGAGACAAAACATTCAAAAGCAGCCCCAATCAGGGGACTTTCCGAAATTAATTTCTAATAAATTAATTTGGATGAGTTTTCTATAGGATGATTAATTCCAGATGGGGTTGTCCGAAATTAATCACTAAAATCCTAAAAAAAGTCACATAAGTCTAACAATCACAATATCATACTAAGCAAACGACATATTCACAATATCATGCAACCAAAACGCATATTACAAACCAAACGGCATATTCACATATCATGCTAACCATAAAATTTTGAACATTGATGTAATGAATAACACACTTAGGACTTTAAGCTTGACTGTTCTAAAGTGGGATTTCTGTTCATTCTAACGACATATAAAATGAGATAGTTCTTAGGTCATCCATACTAGCTAGCTCTAATGCTCTATGGTGGCAACCACAACATAAAATTAATACACATATTACACATAATCACATATAGTAACAGAATGGCAATGGCTTAGAAGCTAAAAAATCAGAAGAGTAAAGAGAGACCTTGTATTTGGAGATAATGCGGCTATGGATTTCATGAGGGCAGATTTGTCCCAAAGTTCACCATGAATGAATTCGGTAAAGTGTGCTGTAATGTGTTTCAAAACAAATGTGTTTTGGATGTCGTCATAAGTTTTGTTCTGTTTTTCTTATTTGTAACAAATGAACAAAACCAAAAACCATTTATAACATGTCAGTATTAGGAAAATGTGCAACAAGTAGGGTTGGATCAGTTGGAAAATCCCTTGCCTCTCAACCGAGAGGTCAAGGGTTCGATCCTTACTCCCTACAAAAGGCCGGGGGTCCTTTTCTACCTTTGGTAGAACCGGAAGCAGCCTCTCTACCTTAGGTCGGGGTAAGGCTGTCTACGTCTCAACCTCCCCCATACACTGTCTTCGACGGGATTGGCAAACCCATAATAGTATTAGGAAAATGTGCGTTTGGTATGACATGATCTAAACTCTATTCACACTGATCAAGTTAAACTATATTAAAATAGATTAGTTTGCGGATTGATCAAGCATATAAGCTAAACTTTAAATAGTTGTCAGTCGTCGTAATGCTATTAATGGAAAATAGACATCACCTGCATTAAGTAGTTGAGTAAAAATAACAAAGATAAAATCAGATTATGGAAAATTCGATGTTATTGTTTCTTTACCAAAAGAAGAAATAAATCCGTGACACAGTTTTTGCGCTATTTGAAAAGTGTCCTGACTCTAGAACTCTTTAAGTGTAACAGTGTTTCTGAGTTTTCTCTTTTTAGATCTTGTGATATTCTCCTTGCTGAACTAACATCCATCAGTCATGGTTAATTCTGCAGGTCAAGCCAGAGGAGATAACTGCTATCATGAATGAACCTGGATCACTTGCACCAACTGACTTATACCTTGGTGGGACTAAGTATAAGGTTATTCAAGGCAAGGCAAGAGCTGTGATCCGAGGCAAAAAGGTGATGAATTGATCTTGCCTCTTACCACTTAATTGACAATGTACAAACCTATGGCTTGGTTTTAAATGCAACCGAATAACGCTTTAGGGGGTGTTTAGATGTGTGCTCTGAAATTAATTTGTCAAGTTGACTAATGGGATCAGATAACTAGTTATAATAGATTAATAGAATGTGGAGTTCTAGAGGTTGTGTGAACTGGTTCCTGAAGTTGTTAGAATTACTTTTAATGGTACTCGTATATAAGTATTTAACTGAACCATATGATAATTGGTTTTGATGTTATTGCTAGTATCAAATTGATTAGTCACCCATAAACAGATGGATTACTCATAATGCAAGTGGTTACGGTAACACTAGAAACTGATTATTGTGAATTGGAATTAAAAAGGTCACATTTTAATGCTTATCCAAAAACCCATCAAATATGCTGACCATCGATTCAAAACCAGCTGACTTTGTGTCACGCTGTCATCACAACGCTCATTTACCATTCATCTTGAAAGTTGAAACCATAGCCATACTCGTTAACTGTATCTAGTTCACAGTTTTAATATATACACATGTTTGAAAGTGCTCACCACTTTGCCTCTTTATAATTACATTTTTTTTCTTTCTTTCTAAATCAAGCTCAACATTTAAAAGAATTTATACTTAAGATCTGCCAATACAAGATTTCACTTGGCAAAAAAACTCTTGGCACCAACTGTTGCGACTGTATATCAACAATTTGACCCATCTTATTCTGGTAATGTGCAGGGACCGGAGGTGTTTACTGTTAAAAAGACCGCAATGTCCTTGATCATTGGTGTCTATGATGAACCCATGACTCCAGGCCAATGCAACATAAATGTCGAACGCCATGGTGACTATATATCTCCTCGAACAGGGTTTTTAATTGCTTTGGTATGTTTCCATCCCATTTAATTTCTCTTGCTTTAATCTTATTGGTAAAAATGGCAACTTCGACCCATTTATCTATGAAGGGGGTCGATATGGTTTTTGTCATATCTGGGTCAATCTGGTAAAATTAAAGTGGGCTAAAAGTTTAAGAGTAAACTTCAAAAATCGTCCCTGTGGTTTACCGGGTCATTTAGAAATGGTCTCTGTGGTTTAAAAAACCGAATTTGGTCCCTGTGGTTTACGACCCATACGGATCTGGTCCCTTGACCAGGTTGACCGTCAGTTGACCGTTTAAGTCTTGTGACAGTGGCTAATATGTGGGGGGTAGTATAGTAGTTATATATCTCCTCCTTCTTTTTAACCCTTCTTTTTACAAACACAATCAACTAATGGTGAGATTATATCGGGGTAGTATAGTATCGAATATCAAATCATAAAATCCCCCAAATAAACATAAACCCTAATATCAAAATCATAACAACCCTAAATTAACTGATATAACAAATCATAAACCCATTGAAAAAATCATCCGCCGTCTCAATCGTAAACTCCGTTGAAAAAATATTACCCTTTCCTCCCACCAGTCGTCTTCTTAATCGAATAATCGTAATTACTACTCGTCAACAAATGCCCAAATATCAACTCCGGCACATAAACCTCTTCATCCTGATGCATCTCAACAGGTATACCATCACCATTATTCCAGACACTAATCGTATTGTTCGCAACGTCTATGTTCACTTTCACACTGTCCATCTTGGGGTCTCGCTGCTTGTTATCGGCTGCGTTTACGAGTATCTCGTCGAAGATCTTGTAAAGACCTGGAACGAAGGTGATTGGTTTCTTGACCATTTGGTCGTCTTGCCAGATCCATAGGGTTTGTTCGTGTCGTTCAACGGAGCCGATGTAGGTGTCGGGACGGAGGAGGATGTGTTCGAGCTGGGTTTTCTTTTGGTACATTTGTTCTATTGTTTTTTTGTTGGTGGTGGTTTTGGATTGGTGGTTTTTTTTGACAGTGGCTAATATGCGGATCCTGTTTGGTGTTGATTTGTATCATGTGGAGAAGCAAGCGCAAGTTGTTGCTAATGATCCGTTGTTGATGTTAACTAATGGTGAGATTATATCGGATTGGTATTGGAATAATGTTTGTGAGGAGATAAATGATCGGTTGCAAGAATGTAGTCAGATTGCACTTGCTGAGATTGCTGCTCAGTATCAAGTTGGTTCGGAGTTGCTCGTGAACGTGTTGGAGCCTCGAATTGGATCCCTGGTATCATAGAGATTGTATATTGTATTATAGCTTATAAGTATTACCAAAAAACTTGGTTATCTTTCTTAAAGCTTCGAGCTTTTATTCACTTGGAATAATATGTTTCAGTTGGTCTAGTACGCCTAATGATGACTTATGTTTATGACATGTAGATAAAAGGCAGACTTGACAGCTGTACACACCAGCATATGTTGCACGTGTTAATGCAATGGTTTGTGGGGCTGCTAGGGGCATCACTGTCCCTATGAACTTGTCAGCATTGTGGAGCTCTTTACAGCTGTTGCTACAAGAAATGGATGGTGCAAGCGGTGTGGCTGTTGAAGGAAGATTTTTCCAATCAATGTTTAATGGATTGGTGAAGGAAGGACAAGTTCTTGGATCAGTTCGTGCTGGAGTTCTTGGATCGTTAATTGGCATCTAATTAGTTATTACATCATGTAGGTTCTTTTCATCAGATGATATCAAGGATACTTTTTGGTTGTTAAGGGTATTTATGTCATTTTGCCAATATATAATGGTCAACTGACGGTCAACCTGGTCAAGGGACCAGATCCGTATGGGTCGTAAACCACAGGGACCAAATCCGGGTTTTTTAAAACCACAGGGACCATTTCCAAATGATCCGGTAAACCACAGGGACGATTTTTGAAGTTTACTCAAAGTTTAATGAAGTGTATTTCTTATGACCGTATCCATATTTCTTCTATTATCCATCTCTCGCCTTTTGCCACCTTTGCTTAATTTGTCATACTGATTTGATAACGATAGAATGATTTGCAGGAACTACTGATACAGTATTAGTAATTAAAGTTTGTGGAAAAGATCCTGGAGTTTGTGGGAAAGATAATGGTTATAACAAAGGGAATGCAATGGCTATTCCATTGCATATAATGTTGCTTGGTAATGTCAAGGAATGAAAATGATTCTTCCTTGTGATTATGACGCTATCGCAATCAAGATTTACTCAAAAGTTTATGAGTATGGATTTGGTTATTAAAATTGTATTGATAGTACAAAAAGAAAAAGAGAAATAAATTGAGAACAAACTGTGGCTGATTTTTCATATCCCTAAGATTGTTGAGGAATGGTGGTGGGGAGATGGAAGTGGGACACTTGTTTAGTTCCTTGTCAATTTTCTAAAACTAGAGCTTTGCTAGCTAGTTTAAATGTGATTTTGGATTTTTACCCCTCAGACTCATTAGCCAATGTTACAATTTTTGTTTTGGAACCTGGCTAGCTTATTGCGCGCTTCGATCTCAAACTTATGGCCGGGCCGGGGGATGTGATGTTATGTTTATATGGAACCTAGCTAGCTAATTACGCGCTTCGATCTCAAACTTACTTTTATATATTCGTTGTTGTACTTCGGAAAATTAAAACACCATCATGCATATATATATATATATATAGGGGGACTTTCAAACGAGAACCATTTTATCCGCAAAGAACTGAGAGAACCCCCAAAAAAACATACATGCACGCCTTTAAAATAAAATAAAAATACATGCAAATCATCAATAATCGTAAACATCCACCTATGTTCTTCAATTCATTATGAACCATCCTCTTTTTTCATAAAAACCTTACACACGGCCGCAATATTGTCGTTGCACGTCTTATAAGAACATACATGCACACCTTCAAAGAAAATTTTTGTATTTCGAATTTCTTATCAAATTCTTTAGAACAACTATGTTTTTTTTAAACATATGTGTTGTTTTGAAAACATATGTGCAAAAATACAATTATTGAAGGCGTGCATGTATGTTTTTGGTGGTTCTCTCAGTTCTTGCGGATAAAATGGTTCTCGTTTGAAAGTTACACTATATATATATATATATATATAATATATATATATATATATAAATATATATTATATATATATATATATAATATATATATATATATATATATATATATATAATTAATTCAATTTATCTTCACTCTTAAACAGATACATATATAATATATATGCTATCGCTATGATACACAAACACACAATCACAGACCAATTATGCTCAACCTTACTCGACGTTTCATCATCCTTCGACTCTTTTGCTCGTATTCTCTGTCACCTGCTCTCTCTCATTCTTCGCGTTCGCCACCCATGTCTTCTATGTCACAGATTGTCTCACAATACTTCTCAATATGCTTCTCTTGCAATTGTTTTACTGTTGTCAACCAAGCATGCATAGTAGCCACCTTCTCGGGCTGTATGTTGTCTTCAAGCAATTTCATTATGGTAAAGGCATGGGTGTTGCTCCCTCTCAAAGTCAAAACCGTCTTGTGAAGCAGCAGCTGGCTCTTCTTTATTGACTTTTCTTCGACCTCTTACTGCCTTATAGCTTTCTTCTACTACCCCTTTTTCATGAAGTTTCTTCGTCGAATTCGAATTCAAATACTTAACAAGTTCATCAACAACTACATTTGAATCTTCGATGCCCATAGTTTCTCTTAACATCAACATCCGTATAAAGCATAAATTGAGGTAGCATAAATTCATCTACTATCAAACACACAATAGTACACTCCATCTTCATTTTAATATTTCAACAATCCAATTAAAATGAATCCTTATTCTTCTAGGTATTATATTTCTTTTGATCATTATTGTTTGCATATTGGTATAATCAATAACAGTTCTTTTTCTTTTTGGTCATAGACATGAACATCAGGATACCCGCCAACTGTTCGATGAAAGTCTTGACAGAATTTGGGTTCGTGGTAAGTTATCTTTTGATCATTATTGTTTGCATATGGTATAATCAATAACAGTCCTTGAAGATTACGATGGTGATGAGGCTGTTAAGATGTTCCAACATCATTCTCAGGTATAAGATGTGCAGTTTTGGTTTTCGTTGCGCAATTGAGTAGTTTGTGCGAAAATGTTACTTAGTTAATTTAGATTAGATTTGGTGTCTAATGCAGGTTTCTTTTTGGTGGTGATTAATATTTTGGAATATGCATATAATGTGTTTGAGGAAATGTTTGAGTTAAAATCAGTGGAGTTATAAGCTGGTTTTTACATGCAAGTTTAAGCTTAAGGTGAGACAATGATTCATAGTTAAATTTTTTAGAAAAGCTTTGTATTATATTGATTGGTATCAATCATGTGCAAATATCTTTATTCCTATTAAGATTTGTTTAGTTAGAAGTGAGTTTCAGATAAACAATTTTGTTTTTCAAAAACATATGTCTACAATAAGAGTGAACTCATTTCTATGCAATCTCCGTTTCTAACTATTTGTTTGCTACAATATAAGATTGCTGTTTTAGGTGCACACTTTAATGCTAACTTTGGTGATTCTCATTGGTTTGGCAGGTTTATGAAGTTATGAGAAAGGAGGGCCGGCAGTGATTCCGTCAGAACAGTCCATATACAGTCAAGGTATGTCAAAACTAAAAAAAAAGAAGTGGATGAGGGTTTGCTGTTAACGAAGATTTACTATTTGGACAAAAGATTAGCGAATTTCAAATGATTTCCATTGTTTTGGGCAAGTTATGGTTGGGAGGAGGGTAAGTGGTGATTCTGGGAGAACAGGGCGAGCCGCACGAAATGGTCGCCTATTACACGGCTCACTAACTCTGCCTGGAGTGGTGGAGTTTCTGTCATTGATTTGATTTTTCAAGTTTCTACCTTTTAATGGGTTGTTTTTGCGTTGTAGGTTATGCCATCTACATGCACCATGGACAGAATGATTGTTATCCGAGCTTTTAGAACAAAATTGTTCATTACAGATACACGCCTCTTAAAGTCCATGGACACCTCAGCAAAACATTGTTATCCGACATTCAGTTCGTTTTGTGAGGTGTCCAGTAATCTTTCTACAAATACACGCCTCTTAAAGTCCATGAAATCAGAGCTCTTAGAACAGAACAATGTTTTGCTGAGGGTGTCCAGTA
>CP139508.1:48109516-48137164 GCA_021014915.2 Artemisia tridentata subsp. tridentata
CAATTTACCTACTCTAATCATAAATTCTTTTTCAATTTTTGAATAAAACAATCACTTCGTTTCATCATTGCGCATGCAATGGTATGATTTGATTTAAATTTTCATCGAGGTTAGAGAAAACACCCAAATTGTGGGAATTAGGGTTTTGCTTTCTTGATTCGTTTTTTTGAATCTTTTCTGAACCCTTTCTTCATTTTCTAATAAAAACCAAAAAATATTATTTATAATTTCTCTGAATTGAAGTTTAGAAATAGTTTCCCAAGTATGTGGGAATAGTAAGAGGTAAATCAGTGCGTAATTTTTAGGCCTCCTGCTAGGTATGGAGATTAAAATTCTTGGTAACAATAAGAGAAATGGAAGTAAGAATAATGAAAAAAGAAAATCAAGAGCAAAAAACAAAGATGGAAGGGACAAACCCAAATGGTGATGGAAAGGTTAATGAAGAAATTGGGATTAAGGGGAAAGAGTGTGGTTTTTGATGTAGAACTGAATGGAATAGTTTTTCCTGTTCTGAAAAAGCAGGTAAACATATAAAATTACTGTGATTTGATCTAAATGTGAGCTAATGAAAATAACAATGAATGATGTTTTATTGGTGGAACTTCAAGTGATAAATTGTGTTTCTAAGAATGCATGTGGGTTACTAGTAAAAAATGTGAGTAATAATGCTAATACTAATGTAATAAAAAACAATGTATGCACTTTTGTGAATTGAGGTGGAAGGTAACCACTATATTTTTGGCTGAAAATGCTTAAAATAGTTCTCATGATAAAAGCTACAATATTCCAAGGAATTGAATGAGAATGGGGGTGGAAATTGCTATATTTGTTTGAAAATTGGTGGAATTAGAAAGTGCTAAATGGGACAAAACTGTTTGTGGCCAATTTCTAGGTTGTGTGGGTGATTTTTTAATAAGGCTAGGTACATTTTAAGGGGGGAAGTGGAAAAAATTTGGATTAAGGATATGATTTGTGAATGATAAAGTTTATTTTTTCTTTAAGGTAATAACAAGCCTTTTTTTTGTTCAAAGTGGGGTATTGATGTTTTTTGGCCCAAAACAGAACCTAAGAAATTGCCTGTGTGGGTTTAAACTACTTAATGTGCCATTAAAAATTGGAGTGTGAAAGGAAAAGCTCCATTAGCTAGTTGTTTAGGCCAGGCCTTCATTATGGATGAAGTGACTACTAATGTGTGCAAAACAGGAATGGGTAGGCTAGGTTTTGCTAGGGTTCTGATTTGAATTGAATGCTGAAAGCATTCAAAGATGTGTTTGAAATTGATACAGGAAAAAAGAGTGCTAGTATAAGTATGACCAAAATGTTCAGGTTGAGTACACTTGGAAGCCTATTAGGTGTAGTCACTGTTGTGTGTTTTGGCATGATGATGTTAACGTAGATTGATTCCTAGAGATGCTGGTAATGAGAAATGAACAATGAGTAGGTGAAGCTAATGATGGTTTTCAGAAGTGAAATTTAGGAATGGTAAGAATGAGAATTACAATAATAAAAAGTAGAAAGTTTTGAGTACACAAGAGAAAATACTTATCCTAAAAAAAATGAATGGGTATAAGCAATATAACAATAAGCAAAATTATAGGCCTAAACAGAGTGTAACAAATCAAGCTGGGAAGGTTAACAATATAAGGAGATTTCAGGATACTGGAAAAAGTTGTAACAATGTTAAAGATAATGGAAGTAGTTGTAAGAATGGGGAGAATGAAAAGGAAGTGTTACAGTGTATAAGTCAATGGATAAAAATAGTGAAAACAAGAATAGTGGTGGGCAGAAAACAAAGTAATGTGGGAGTTATAGGGCAAAATAGATATTCTGTATTGGAATCATTGGGTGAAGGAAGAGGTTGTAAGGCCAAATGTTGAGGATAGACAACATGTTGATAGTGTGATAGAGTCTAATTTTTGGGTCCAATAGTAAACTGAATGGAAAAGCTGGAAATGATGAAATGAAAGTGTATTATAGGGGTAAAAAAGAATTGATTGATGCAGTTGACAAAGTAGTGAATGAAGAAGATGTTGTGCATGATGTATCATCTAATGGTGACATATGCTAAGGAATGAAATTGAGGGTGTTAGCTGTAACACCCTTACTTGATAATCTGTATCAATCAAGACTGTTTTGTATATAGATAGAATATTATTTTTGTTTTTTTTTTTGTATTTTTGTGTGTAAAAATAGACAGAGTGAATTGTAAGTCAAAAGAATTGAGAGAATAAAGGGAGTTTTAAAAACAGAAAGAGAGCTGTGTGTATACAAAAACAGACAGAGTGTTAGTGAGCCAAAAAGAATGAGAGAAATTGGGAATAAAAACAGAAAGAGAAGAATTGTGTGTAAAAACAAAACAGAGTTGTGAGCATAAAAGAATTGAGAGAATAAAGTTGAGTTTCAAAAAAAAGAAAGAGAGCTGTGGGTATATCAAAAAACAGACAGAGTGATAGTGAGCTAAAAGAATTGAGAGAAGTGGTGAGTAGAAAAACAGAAAGAGAGTTTTTTGTGATAAAATAGATAGAGTGTAAAGTGAGCCAAAAGAATTGAGAGAAAAGTGAGCCAAAAAAAGAAAGAGAGTATAGAATGGATTTAAAATTGCTACTTGGAATGTCAGAGGTTTAAGTACCTCTGATAAACAAGATGAGGTAAGGAAACTTATTAATGAGGAACAGCTACAAGTTTGTGCTGTAATTGAGACACATGTGAAATTCCAGAAAGTCAATAAAGTGGGTCATACAATTTTTGGAAACTGGGAGTTTGTGAGTAATGTTGAAGATAACAACAAGGGTTGTAGAATCATGGTGGGATGGAATCAAAACAAAATATCTGCATGGTTGATTGCTAAGTCTAAACAGAGCATGTTATTCCTATTTGAAACCAATTGTCTAAAGTCAAAAATTTTCTGCTCCTTTGTGTATGCAAGTAATTCAGGGGTTGAAAGAAGGAAGCTTTGGAAAGAATTAGGTGCTTATAGGCAGATTATAAATAGGCAACCATGGGTGATTATTGGGGATTTTAATGTCACATTAGATCCAAATGAGCATTCTAATGGAAGTTCTATATCATCTGATGATATGATGGAATTTAGAAACTGTGTTGATGAATTAGAGATTGAAGATATGTGTAGTTCAGGTTTTCAGTTTACATGGACAAAGAGTTTGAGGAATCCTAACTGTAGAACTTTGAAGAAGCTGGATAGGGTCATGATCAATGAAGATTTCTTGAATACATATCCTGATGCACATAGTATTTTCATGCCATACATCATTTCAGATCATTCTCCTGCAATTATGATTATTCCTAAAGGGGGTGTTCAGAAAAAGAAAGCATTTAGAATGGTTAACTTTGTGACTGAAAAAAAGGAGTTCAAACCATTGGTGCAAGAAGAATGGAAAAAAGATGTTGATGGTTTTCAAATGTATAAAGTTGTGAAGAAAATGAAAATGCTCAAGAAAAAACGAAGTCAACTGGGATGGAAGAATGGTAATGTTCATGAAAGAGTAGAAAAGTTGAGAAGCAGGATAAAAGAGGTTCAAGGAGAAGTTGATAAGAATCCACATTGTGAAAAGATCAAAGAACAGAGTTGTCAAATTCTACAGGAATATTGTGAAGCAGTTAAAGATGAGGAGAGTTTGTTATGCCAAAAAGCTAAAATTGAGTGGTTAAAGGAAGGTGATAGAAATACTACTTTTTTTCATAAGATAATTAAAGGTAGACAACATAAGAGCAGGATTATGCAGATTTGTGATGAAAGTGGTAAAAGTTTTGAGAATGAGATGGTTGCAGAGCAGTTTGTAAGCACTTTGAAAAGTTTCTTGGTACAAAAGATAGCATTCCAGAGTTACCTGAGGATCTTGTGGAGTTTCAATTGTAAATTGTCACAGAGTGAAGCTGAGGATATGATCAAACCTGTTTTGGAGAAAGAGATAAAAGAAGCTATGTTTGCTATTGAAGATTCTAAAGCTCCTGGACCTGATGGATTTACCTCAAAATTCTTTAAGGCGGCTTGGGATGTAGTTGGCAAAGATGTATGTCTGGCTATTCAAGAGTTCTTCAATTCTGGGAAACTTCTTGGAGAGGTAAATGCTACTTTAATCTCACTTGTTCCTAAGATAGCTACACCCAATAAGGTTTCTGATTTTAGACCTATAGCTTGTTGTAATGTATTGTATAAGTGCATTAGCAAGATTATGACATCAAGAATTAAAGGGGTGTTAGGAAAGTTAGTGAATGAAAATCAAAGTGCTTTTATAGCTGGTAGATAAATCACTGACAATATCTTATTAGCCCAAGAACTTCTGAGAGGATACAATAGGAAACAAACTGTCAAAAAATGTGCCCTCAAAATAGATTTACAGAAAGCCTATGACACTCTGGATTGGCAGTTTTTGAAGAATGTTTTGGACAGATTTGGATTTCATAGTAAAATGGTTGGTTGGATAATGACATGTGTTACAACTACCAAGTTTTCTATTAATGTAAATGGGGAGAGAGTAGGGTATTTCAGTGGAGGTAGAGGTTTAAGACAAGGGGACCCCATTTCACCTTATCTATTCACAATGGCTATGGAGGTTCTGAATCTAATAATGAGAAAGAATATTGAGAATGCTGATCATTTCAAATATCATCAGGGTGTAAGAAACTTAGAATAACTCATTTAGGTTTTGCTGATGATCTCATAGTGTTCAGTCATGGGGATTGCAGATCTGTGAGTGTTGTAAAGAAGTCCTTGGAAGAGTTTAGTAAATATTCAGGATTGAAAGTGAATATGCAAAAAAGTACTATTTTTTTTTGGGGGAATTTCTGAACCTGAAAAGATTGCTATTACTCAAATTCTTCCATTCACTATTGGGAAACTGCCAGTTAGGTACTTAGGTGTTCCTCTCATCACAAAACATCTAAGTATAACTGATTGTAAGCCTCTAATTGAAAAGGTCAAAAGTAGAGTGAATGATTGGAGAAATAGAGCTCTTTCTTATGCTGGAAGACTTCAGTTAATTGCTTCTATCTTATCATCTATGCAAGTGTTCTGGGCTTCTGTATTCAGTATTCCTAAGACTGTGATTAAGGAAATTAATAGAGCATTGAAAGGCTTTCTGTGGTGCCAAGGTGAATTGACAAAAGGGAAAGCTAAAGTGGCTTGGGATAATATTTGTACACCTAAAGATCAGGGAGGTTTGGGTCTTAAAAACCTGCAAATTTGGAATGAAGTTCTTCTTATAAAGCAACTATGGAACATTGCAGCTAAAAAAGATAATTTGTGGGTTAAATGGATTAATGTTGAGAAATTAAAAGGTAGAAGCATTTGGGAGGTATCTTGTGAAAAGAATTGTAGTAGTGGTTGGAAGAACATTTTGAATCTAAGGGATAAGGTGAGGAAACACATATTTTTTAAATTGGGGAATGGGAAGACAACATCAGCTTGGTTTGATAAATGGTGCTTAGAAGGTCCCTTGTGTGAATTCTTATCTGCAAGAGAGATTTATGATGCAAGGTTTAAAGCTGATTACTCTGTTGCTGATATAATTAAACAAGGTGTATGGTGTTGGCCAGCTGATTGGTTAACTAAATACCCTCAATTAAGTAACATAAAGGTTCCTGAGCTTAATGAAGATGTTTGTGATGAGGCTATATGGGTGATTGGTTCTGGTATGAAAACAAAATACAAGACTAAAACTGTTTGGAATGATATTTCTGGGAGCAACAATGGGGCAAAAGTGAAATGGTGCTCTGTGATTTGGTTTTCTCAAAGTATACCTAGACACTCCTTTGTGCTATGGATGGCTGTGCAGGAAAGGTTGATGACACAAGACAAGATAGCAAAATGGAGAATAAATGAGGTTTTGGAATGTACTATGTGCAAGAAATGCATGGATTCTCATGAGCACCTATTCTTCAAATGTGAATATTCAAGTGTAGTGTGGAAAGAAATGCAGGCTTTACTTGATAAAAGATTCTCTAATAATTGGCAGACTATTATTGAAGAAATCTCAATGTTAGCTGCTAATAGTAACATATGGAGCATTTTGAGAAGAATTGTGATTGGTGCTGCTGTATACTATGTGTGGCAAGAAAGGAACAAACGACTGTTTAACAGAGGTACAAAAGCAGTGGATGTTTTAGTACAAAATATTGTTGAAACAGTTAAGATGAGGATGATGAGTTTCCATGTTAAAGAGTCAATGGCAGTTTTAGCAGTGGAAAGAATTTGGAAGGTAAAATTGAAGAGAAGTGCAGTCTAATGTAGAATTTGGTTGTATGTTTTTTGATGTATTGAGTATTAGTATGTAGTTATAGAATGCTTGATCATAGTTAGCTAATTTGTGGGATCCAAGGTTAGATTGTAATGGGAATGACCCATGTACATGAATGGATCTTATTGTACTTTGTGAAGTAATAAAATTTTCCTTTTCACAAAAAAAAAAAAAAAAAAAAAAAAAAAAAAAACCCTTTTTTACTTGAACTTGATGGAGTAACAACATGAGTGTCTAAAGGAATTTGCTAAAGCCAACAACCCTTTATGTGAGAAAACCGTAGCTCTAGATAAAACAGTGATTATATTGTTGCAAATAAAACCTTAACCAACAATACTTTGTTAGTTCACATTATTATTTTTTTATTAACATATGTTATCTTCTTTTTGACATAATTGCAAATTGGGCTACCTGCAGGACAGCAACGCAGTCTTTTCTCATTTTAATGACTATTCAGAACAATGTTTTGCTGAGGTGTCCAGTAATCTTTCTACAAATACACGCCTCTTAAAGTCCATGAAATCAGACCTTGATTATGTTTTTCAAAAGCTGAAGTTGGTTGACCTTCATTTCTTTTACACTTACTGCTGCATTACACTTTCTTTATTTTAAAGTAAATGTTCGTGTTTGTTTCGCATCAGTATATTTTATATCTATCTTTTTAACTTGCAAGATAAAATTCAATGGATTATTTCTGTTGTTATTGTTTTAGATACTCTTTTTGGTTGACTCAACATACTTTTAAAATGTGGCCGCACGAATAGCTGATCACTGTGCAGCAGAAAGTTGAATATAATGATTGTGCATCAGCAACAGCACTTTAAAAGAGGCTAAATAGGCTTTTCCAAATACCCCGTGTATAAGTTCCTGAGTTTAAAATTACCTCATACTAACATTTATTGAATTATTTATAGATGGACATTTGTTAATTTAATATGGTGTTTGGTTTTGTGTTTTTAGGTATCTCCAACTTCGGCCATTATTGAAGGTCCAAACTTTCTTTGTGAAGGTCTTTTTGCGACTGAATGCAGCCGAGAGTTTACAGGCTGAGAAAGAGACGATTGGTAAGAAATACAATGAGGTTTTCTGATAAACTGTAAACCAAAAGTTTTGCATTCATAGCGAATGTGTTGCATAATATATTTATTTACCAATATAGATTTGTATACGTGACATTGGCTATATGTTTGTTCTAACTTATGCAGCAGAATAGCAAATGGTTCGGTGTTCTTGAGTTATCTTATTAAGCGCAGTGGTAGGGTACGGTTCGTGGGTAGTACAGGAAAGATCCAGCAACAGAGGTTACACATGTGGGTGGGACAAACCTTTTCTCAATTGTAACCTCTCCTTCTGAAGACTGTGAGCAACTCAAAAAAGCCTTTGCAGGTAATTTATTACAATATGTGAATTTGATTATTTTGTTAGATCATAACATATCATATCATATCATATCATATCGATATTTGTTTGATCTATCTGTTCGTGTATAATAATATCGTACATAACTATATATAGGTAAACAATTTTGTCAAAGATTATTGCTTACATTGGATCATGTTTGATCACATTAAAATTAAATAGTTTAAGGAAGAAACCATCTTTGGTTGATAATTTTTGTTCGACTATATGGTTTTAATGTCAATGCTTTATCTTATGATTATGTCAATGCTCATGGCTTATAGTGATAAAAAAGAAGTTAAAGAATTCTCTTTATATTTGCTATTTTATATATATTAGACAACCTATGGTCGTGACAAGAAAACGTAAATGAGTCGCTTTCAGTAACATATTATAAATCACATTTTTTTTTTTAATCATTACTTCATTTATATAAGAACTTAAGCATTAAGATATGGTTAAAAAGTCTATTAAACTTTGATCGTGACACGTGAGTAGGGTTAGAATAAAAGGACAAGTATTCGTGAGATGCGTAAAATGGATTTTTAAAAAAATCCAGGAAAATTCCTAATATAGTCTATTGATCACTTTTCTTATGCAGTATGATGGTTCTCTCGCTGTTAATCAGTTTTATATGGTTGATTTAACCTTAAAGAAAATTTTGTGGGTTTATGTTTAATTGGCATAGCGGCGGTGACTGCTATCCTGTTGTTACATCATTGTTTGGTTGCTGAAATTTGCGCACAATTAATCGCCTGTAAAATTAAGGATAGCAGACCAGCTAAGCATAAATATGGGCCACGTTTTCTTGAAGGATTGAATTAACAATGAAAATTGTTTAGTAAATCAAGTATAAATTTTCACAGTTTATTGAGCTCATAAGCATTTTAAAAATGTTCTATGCAGGCCTTATTCCGGATTTCAAATCACCCCATTTGAAACAAGCCATCTCCACTGTTCTATCAGAATCAGAAGGCTCTTGCATCAGCAACCAGCGGTGCCAAAGTCGAGAAACGGCCAAAGGTAGAAATTGAGGAAACATGTATGTCAGAAAGCCAATTTCACATGGTGAACCATCAAAATATAGAGGCGCATCTGCTTAAAAGTTTATTGTTGTTCATGTGCAGGTAACATCATAAGAACGAAGGCCGCACCATAAAAGTTGAGATCCATGATATGGAACTACATGGATGGAAGCTATTTATAGTCCAGAAGAAAAATCGCGATAAACTTTTACTACTGATTTTTCCCCCTTCTCTAATAAAGGTATAGTCTTTTGGAATATCACTGTCAGCTTGAATGAATGTCAGCTTGAATGAATGGCAATTTAACAAACTTATCATTGTCTATGCTTTATTGCTAAAGATGTCTTTCTGATGAGTCTTAGTGACATCAGGTCATTAGCTACACTACACATTCAGATTTACATGTAATGTATAGCAAAATGACTTTGACTTTCTGGCAACTTGGTTTATTTGGTCAAAATGACTTTGAGTTTGTGGCAACTTGGTTTATTTGGTCTGCTCTACTTTGAGATATGTTGGTTGCACATATATATTTTCGCCTATGCTCAATCCAGTGATGACCCTTTCAGCAGCAAAATCCAGACCACAAACGGCGAACAAGAATATACTAAACATCATAACACTGTACAGTTGTTATTTTACTGAGTATTTTAATGGTCACTATCTCTTATTGCTTTATATCCTCATATGGGGAATGTGTCATAAGAATTAGTCTATTTACTACTTTACACTTGAAATGTTTAAATGATTTTTTTTCACAAACCAACATTGCAAATAGTATCAAACAATTCAGTTTAGGCTGAATGCTTACGCAGACGACACTGCATAAAAGTTTATTTATATTATCGAATGGTCTTTTGATTCTAAAGGAATTAGTTACTTAGCAACGAACTCAAACACGAATTTTGCCACATTTGCCTAACTTGCAAATGGTAAAAGAAAATGTGGGCTTGCCCTAGATGCAACATACAACAGTGTCACTGATCCAGAAAATAAAAGTAGCGAAATAAAACTGTGCCATTAGAGTTTTCAAAAGTAGCACACCTTCGTCGTAGGCTCAAATGTATAACAATGAGGTAACAATTTGGTCGTCGTTTGCAATTGGCAACAAGTATTGAAAAAAAAATTCCATTCATAAAAAAAAATAATGAGTAATAATCAACGGCATAAAACGACGGCATGCCATAATAAAATGAATAATAACAAAGACAATGACATAACATACAAAACGCCCCTGCTAACAAAACACTTTATACTAACAATAGTTGTTACAAAAAAAAAATATAATATATATATATATATATATATATATATATATATATATATATATAAAATAAAATAATTGCTTACTCCACAAACATTAAGATATTTCTAATAAGCACAAACACGGCCGCCTAGCAGCAACGCGCAGCAATCATGCATATAAATATCCCTTATATTTCTACTTTTTATTCACGTGACAATGATCCCTACACAAAAAATTTATAAAAATAGCTTTTTTACAAGTCCTATTAAGAACATACAAATACACAATAACGCGCCAAAAAAAATAATAATAAAAAATAACGCAAAAACAAAAAAACAAAAACAAAAAAATCCCGGGGCAACGCCCGGGCTTCCCAACTTGTTATTGCTAAAAATTATTGCGAGTACTACAATAACGTGCCTTTCATTATCTCAAAGACTTTATTTAGTCAGGAATTGAAACAAAGTTCGATCACATTTTTTTCATTTCATATAATAATTATCCAAAAAAAAAAAAAAAAAAAATAATAATAATAATAATAATAATAATAATAATAAAAATAAAAAAAAAAAAAAAAAAAAAAAAAAAAAAAAAAAAAAAAGTGAAGATGGTAGGATCTTACCCTTTTAAATATGGAATTTCAGATTTTAAAGAATCTTATAAAACACGTACTAAAGCAATAACCATATATTCATTGACACTATTTAAGGCAATAACCATATATTCATTGACAAGAAATCAAGAATATAATTTGACATTTCACTAGTCAAGGATCATTAGAACAACTTTTATACTGACCCTCCCTATAGGGAGGGTGTGTTGACTTGTACCGCTGCCGCTGTTTGTACTGTCTGCTTTGTCGGATTGTACATTTCATCAAAAGTATGCGAGTCTCATGTATAGAGAGGGTATGGTTAGTAGCACCCCAACTTTTATTGGGTTCTTGTAAATCATTGAAAGAAAGTGATTTGATATTGCTACAGTTTTGTGCCAAAACATGGTACACAATTCAATGTCTATCTATAAAGCTTGTGCTAAATGAACGCATACAAAACACAATCTAGCTTAAAGAAAAAGTTGTCTTTTTTAAGGGATTAAAAGATGCCATGTTTCAGCAAAATTCCAAACCACATGACGTAGCTTACAGAATAAGATGTCTTTTATACACGAATCCTCAAATATTCATCAACGTATTATAAAATATTATTGGTTTATGGGCTTATGTCTATTCATCATAATATTAATTAAGGGTTTTTACTTTGCATTATAAATACATTCTATTGTAACCTATCGTGATGAATCAATAATATGACTCTCTTCTCCTTACATCTCATTACTCTTGTTCTTACTTTTCACAACACGTTATCAGCACGAAAGCTTTATGAAAAAAATGGAAAAGTGATGACAACGAAAAAGGGATGTTAATCGGTTTCTTAGTCGGTTCATCTTGAGTTTGGGATTTTGTACAACTTCAATCTAAAAGGTAAATATAAAACCTATTGTTTATCTTACACTGTAAGATATTCAGATGCATGATATACTAATACTATCAGTATTGTCGTCATCAGTATAGGGAATAATTTTAAGTTAAACTATTAAACTCACATATGTGATCTAATATATTGTAACACCCCCAAATTTGGTTTGTGGCAGCGGAAGATTTACTTGGGTGTTACTGTGAGGATCGAATACAAAATCATAGAAAAACAGCCTGAGACGGCATTTTCAATTTACATAGGTCCTTAATACAAATTCAGTTACAAAGCGTTACATCAGAGTGCTAAGGTTTCTCTAAAGAAACATCAATTTAACTGAATTACAACTTTATTTTACACCATTTATTTAAGATAGGGTGCGCCTGCTCCATGCCTTGCCTTGCTCCTCTTTAGTTCCCTGAGATACATGCTTAAAAGTCAACATAATGTTGAGTGAAATCATGGAGTTTGTAGTTTAGATATCAGTTCAATCACAAGTAAGATTGTATTGGAGATACAATCAGTTTAAAAAGATTGATATTGCAGTTCATATATTGCCCTAAGTCTCATGACACGCAAACGTTAACAAAGTACCGCATAAACGGAGGTGTCCACCAAATTAATGATGAAAGTTTTGCCCTCGTGTAATAGGTGATTTTGCCAATTCCTATTTCTCTCAAATATAATGCATCGCGACTAATACGACTAGCAAAAAGCATTCCGTCACAGTATTAGTGGGATAGGTCGTCAACCTCTAATAGATCTATTCATTATATTCGCGTTCACCGCAGTGATTAATGGCTCATGATAAAGGGTCTTATGGCAATATGGTGTACTTAGGCATATATCAAGTCAGGTAGCATACAGAAAAATACTTGTGATTTAGTTATAGCATGTATCCCCCTCACGGAGTTTAAAAAGTATAAAGAGTTTAAAAAGTGAGGCCATGACTCACCTTATGCGTTCCTGGTGATGGTAAAAATAAACTCAGATGTGATTATAACAACTTCGATATAGAACCTGGTAAATATATAGATAACTGAGAATCTGACTAATTTCTAGTGGTGTGTGTGTATGAATGGTGGATGATGATTATACAACGATTCAATCGTTAAAGGTGAAAGTGTTATATGATTATGGTACTTGTACCCTCGTAAGATCATATCTTCCCAATGTAAATGAAATATAATCATGAAATATTTCTATCGCTAATAACTAATATGCAATTATAATGCGAATATGCATAAAAATAAAGATATGGAGCAACAATGAAAAAGAAGATAAGAATGACAAGTTAGTACAGTTGGTCCTTGATCTTTCCATATTTTACATTTTCTACCCTAACCGTGGTTTGCATTACGTCGTTAGTCCTTATTCAGTCCATAGTCTAATAATAGTCCAATAATTGTCCAGATGTCCATATAAGGCTTGGAGTTCAATGGTATGTCAAATTAAGTCCTTTACAACTGTTTTCACAGCTTCAGTCCCTTAGTTTCCAGGTTTGGCAGTTTTAGTCCTTTTCGGTTAAGTCGCGTTACATTTTTAGTCCTTTTTGCATAAAAATGACGAGAAAAATATTCTGAAAATTTCCATAACTTTATTAAGTTTATTTTAACTTATTTCAAGTGTTTATTCCAGAAATGAGATTATTTTTACCTTATTGGGCCGATTAACGAATTTATTTAAGGTCCGTTAACAAATTTAGAGGCGAAGGCGTGAAAACTGTTTTGGGCTTAGATTTGGGCTATTTTTAGGATTCTAAAAATATATTATATGGGCCTGTTGGACCTTGTTATCGAAAATCCTTGTTGGGCTTGATTTTTGGCCCAACCGAATGTTATAATTATTTTTCTGAAAATGTTTATTAAGTGCTAGTATTGGTCGATTAAAATGAGATGTTTTGAGTGTAATAACAAGTTCATGGGGTCGAATTTAGAATATGAAGAATATAGTTTGCCAGCTTGTCTATCGAGTGATGTAATAATTTATATATATTATATACAAGATTTCGAAAATATAATAATGGTTTTTGGGCTGGTCGAATGAAATAAATTTGTGAAATGTGCCATGTAATTTTCTAAGTATTTGCACTTGTCGAGTAGCATTAAAAAGGGATTATTTTGGGTGTCGAGATGGGGTTATGAGGGGGATCTTAGAACACGAAATATTTAGTTCACCATGTGAGCTATTGAGAAGGACAAAAATATTTATGTTTTGCATGAAAGGTTTCGTATTAAATTAATCGTGAAATGGTTAGTTCGAGTGGATTTTAGCTAGTAACATTTTGGATATTTTTCTGTCTCCTTTCAACCGGTTTGGCGTGGGAGTTATTATTCGAGTTCAAGTTGAATTAGGGTGACATTCAGGAGGTGGTCATATGTTAAACGTGACTTGGGTGGTTCGATCAAGTTAAGATTTGACATGTTTCCTCTATCTTTTGTTAACCGGTTGAGCTCGAGTAGTTTGGAATAAAATATGCATGCAACTAATGAGGTGTCAATATATACGGATTTAAGTAAGAGACATAATAATGCATGGTGTGTTTATATGTTAAATGTGAGACGAGTTTATAGTGGTATCGTATGGGTGAAATAAAATAACTATGTTCGAATGTACATGAGTTATGCATGCGAGAGTACGTGAGATATATATTTAAGAGGGAATGAGGAGACTTACTACACCTTTTGGAAAGGTGGTAGAGGCTTAGCAGTAATCGGTTGGAACACGAAAAGAAAACAATTCCACTTGCTTCGGACTCTCTTACTCCTAAACTGGTTAAGCTCTCGGTCGAACAAAGGTAGGTTTAAATGAAGGTATCTTGATTGTGAAATGAGTGCGAAGGAGACACAAGTAAAAACAGTGAGCTTTGAAAAAGTTTATAGGCTTTGACTCCTAATGTTTTGCTTCCAAGTTCTCGACAGAAAATGATTTTAATGTTTAAGGAATGTGGTGATTTTGATAGAAAATGATGTGTGATAGGAGAGATCGAATGGAGGGGATTTATATAAGCAAAATATCTTCAATTTGCTTGACTTCTTGACCAATGATTGGGAGCACTGTGGATAGAGGACACTTGTATGTTGATTTGCTAATTTGAGTGTGAAACGTGTGTGGTTGGTTGTGAATTTGGCTGCTAGTTTCTTGTATGCTTCTTGTTTCATTTGGTTCTCACATATTATCACAAGTTTTAGTTTATTGAGTTACACTTCATGTTTCTTGTTTACTTTGCGTATGGAGTATGATATTTACTTGGTAATATAATTAGTAGGTCGTGGGAAATTGTTGTAGTATGATAATATCTTGAGTCGATGTCGTTAATGCTATACTTGGTTCGAATTGAGACAATCAAAACAAGTTTCATTATGGTGTTAATAATTGGTATTTCTAGTTGAGTTTTTGTGTCACAACAGTTAGTCAAGTAGTGCTTTTGAATATGTAATAATGAACATAAGTCGTGCTCGATATTAATAATAATGTCGGGTTTTTGGAAGTGAGATAACGATCGGTGTTAGAAGCAAAGAAGGGAAAATGTAACGAGATCAGTATTGTGGTGATTGGGCATGTGAAGTTTGAGTTGGTTTTTATTGGTTAAAATGTATAATGGCTATGTTCGATCTTTAAGTTTTGCATGGGGGTTTTTGAGGAAGTGTTGTATTGATCGGGTGAAAGAAAAGAAAGCAAAGAAGTGCAACAATTCAATTAGGTGGGTTAAGTGGGCTGTGATGTTCCCTTGGGTTGGCTAGCTCGATGGGTTAGTGGTAATAAGGTTTAGTGTTTGTTGTTGGGCCGAGTAGTTAAGAGTCCAACTTGGTTTGTAGTTTAGGGTTAAGTTTATTGTTAGTGTTTGTGTTTTAGTTAAATAAAATTATGTGATATTAACTTTGGTTAAGTGTAGTGAATGAACTAGACGAATATGATTACTTGTCGTTGAGTAAACGTGTCGTCGCGTCAGAGATATTATCTCTAGTGTCGGTGTGTTTAATATATATAATATATATATATATATATATATATATATATATATATGTATACTGCATTGCTATTAATAACAATAACGAAAGTTTAAATTTCTAGCAAAAATAGACGTTAGGAAACAGTAATACGAGATTATTATTAATTGTTAAGATTGATTATAAGGGTTTTTCACAGGATCTTACATATGTGATCTAATATATTTGTTATTATATATAAAGATATATAAGTAAGAACCAAATAAGTTTAGAAACCAAAAAATAAGCCTAAATAAACACCCCCTTAATTGCAGATGGTTTAACTTAACAACTAGTAATATGTCATCAAAACGGCCATTTTTTCCCCTAATTTGACGACACCTGGAATGAGATATAGTTTGATCAAGGGAAACCTTTAAAAAACGTACGCAACTATACGGGAAAACTGGTTTAACGTACCCAACTAAAAAACTTACCGATTTTTGGTCTAAACTCTTGAAAACCCCTCCAAAAACGCATTATTTGACCGGGATAGCAGGTCAAAGGTTTTTTTAAGTTATAATGACCATTTTGACCCTTATTCTTTGGAAAGTTGCAGCCACTGTCCTAACACTAAGTTACATAAATAGTCCTTGTCGTTACGCTAAATTGCGTCCAACGTCCAAAAGTATATTTTTTTCCGAAAATCATTTTTTTTTTCGAAAAATTATTTTTTTTGAAAAATAATTTATCTAAAAAAAAAATTCCGAAAAAAAAAAAAATTTAATTTCGAAAAATTATTTTTTTTGGAAAATAATTTTTCTAAAAAAAAATTTTTTTTCATAAAAAATATATTTCTTTCGGAAAAATTATTATTTTTATTAAAAAAATAATTTTTCCGAAAAAAAATAATTTTTTATGAAAAAATAATTTTTTTTCCTTAATTATTTTATTTAAAAAAAAAATTCTTTTTCCGAAAATAATTTTTTTATAAAATTATCTTTTTTGAATTTTTTTTTAGAAAAATAAATTTTAGAAAAAAAAAAATTTAGAAAAAAATTTTTTTTTTGAAAAATTATTTTCAGAAAAAAAAATAATTTTTTTAAAAATAAAATTTTCGGAAAAAAATTTCATTCTAAAAAAAAAATATTTCGAGAATTTTTTTTTTCTTTTTTAAATATTCGGAAATAAAAATTTAAATGTTTTTTAAAGAAAAAAATTAATTTCGAAAAAAAAATTATTTGTACGTCGGACGCAACTTATTTTAACTAAAGGGACCGTTTATGTAAGTTGTGGGGGTAGGGTACTTGTGAAAAAAAAAAAAAAAAAAAAAAAACTGCTGACGTGTTAAAAACCGGTTGACCCGGTCAAATAATGCGTTTTTGGAGGGGTTTTCAAGAGTTTAGACCAAAAATCGGTAAGTTTTTTAGTTGGGTACGTTAAACCACTTTTCCCGTATAGTTGCGTACGTTTTAAAAATGTTTCCCCTTTGATCAATAACAACTAACTTGGAATATTATAATTATTAATGAATTACTGAAAAAGGTTTTGAATAATTAGCGCTATGTAATGAATTAATATGCAAAATTTACAAGAATCATCCCGGCCCTCAACTAAAAATAAGCATGAAGACAAACCATACACAAAATAAATCAAACTATATTGCAGTATTTGTAGATCTGCTGGCTTAATTATTTGAGGTTTAGTACTATAATGATTTGAACGTATCGAAGTTTAGTGTATAATGCTCATCATCAAAGCTACTTTTCCATAGTCAGGGAGGATGAAGAACGTAGGAAGAACTGGGAAATATGTTGGTTCTCACCTGATTCCTCTTCGACTGAAGATAGTTACCCAGACTCAGATGATACCTTCAATTAATTTGTATCGTAGTTTCATTCGTAGTTTCTTTTTAATTTCCTTATCGTATTTCATTTGTATTTGGTTTTATTGTTGTTTAATTCGTATCGTAGTTTAATGTAATTTCTATTTGCCGTTTAATGTATTTCTATTTCATGTTTAATTTATTTCTATTTGATATTTTAGAAAACATTACATAACATATCAACATAATTTTGGTAGTACAAAGTTAGTATGCGGAGAGTGGTGATCGAAAAAGGGATATTGTGTTGCTTTGAATCGACCATAAAGGAAAAGTGTGTTTGGTGTACATTAGTGGACTAGATACTAATCAGTCATTGTCGTTTGATATTTAGGCATTTAACTTTCAAATATGCAAACATTAGTGGACGTACACCTAATTTGACGACACCTGGAATGAGATATAGTTTGATCAATAACAACTCTTTGCAGAAAAAACCATTTGCTATATTAACTTGGAATATTATAATTATTAATGAATTACTGAAAAAGGTTTTGAATAATTAGTGCTATGTAATGAATTAATATGCAAAATTTACAAGTATCATCCCGGCCCACAACTAAAAATAAGCATGAAGACAAACCATACACAAAATAAATCAAATTATATTACAGTATTTGTAGATCTGCTGGCTTAATTATTTGAGGTTTAGTACTATAATGATTTGAACGTATCGAAGTTTAGTGTATAATGCTCATCATCAAAGCTACTTTTCTATCCATACATCTAGTTATCAAGTCATCTTAAACTTAAAAGGATTATTAATAAGTTTCCTTGAAAATTTGATGAACTCCAATGTAAATATGTAATATATTGAATTGTGGGAGCTTGGAGAATTAAAAGGTGAAATGTTTTTCAGAGGTTTGTAGTTCGGGTATGTTACAGATGATTCGATTAATGGAAAATACAAATGCACGCTATCTGGTTTTTCAAGCCAAACTTAGGCAAATGATCCATAGACGTACGCTGGATTTGTAACATCTGTAGAGATCATTGTAACGGAAAATACTCACAGTACATACATGTCCTTGTTATCGGACCTTGACCTAAAAACTATCCTTCGTGGACAACTTGTGTCACCTTTTTAATTAATCAAAACAAAAAGATGGTTCTAGTGAATTGTGCATGGTTCTACAATTTTGAATTGTGGCAAAAACCATTCTTAGTGAAATTATTAAAAAAAAAAAAAGTGACGACCAAAACAATCATACGATTTTGAAGTGTTTACATCAATTAGCTAGTATGGGTGCTATATAAATGGTTATATATATCATTCTAGAAAGCTATATATAATGCATAGATGAGGAGAATTATAAACAAGAGATGATTCGTTACGACCAAAAATATGCATAGATGAGGAGAATTATATCTGCAAGTCACACGTACACGAACGTAGAAATTAAATAGACTCGATCAGTTGTTTCTAACGACGACCATGAATCAATCATCAAGCTTCACTGTTCCATTTGTTTGTCTTATTATCAATATAATCTTCAGCTTTTCTGTCAACATGAGGATCAGCCCATTGTCCATCTCTATCTTGATCACTACGAGTCTACGATACACTTTATAAGTGTTGTCATCCGAATACTCATCGCCACCTCTTCGAGTCTTCTTGAAAGTGAAGAAGGGAAAGTAGGATTTCTTTTGAGATTTTTTTCCACCCATTTGTTCTCTAGCAGTGCTTGTGAGTTCCTGTGTTTGTAGCAGTTGGGGTTTGCATGGCCGGTATTTATAGGTTTATACAAGAACCAAAGAGAATAACTAGAGATAATCTTGACCGTTGAATAAATCTTTGGGGCCGGGCATGCAATGGTACCTTATACTTTTATGGTACTCCGTATTTCTTTATATTCCTATTTGGATATCTACAGAAATTTTGTTCTAGCCACCCACGACCACACCCACTTATATTCCTATTTGGATATCTACAGAAAACACCCACGACCACACCCACTCACAAACTAAATAAAAAATAATAAAATAAAAGAGAAAGGACCCACCCTTTTTTAATATACGCAACATTTTCTTTCTTTGGGCCCATTTGTTTCCTTTTTCATTTCGGTGAAGTGTTCACCTATTTCTTTCTTGGATAATGTGTTTGGCGCGTGATTTTAGGAGCTGTGCAAGGCTTCTACGCGTGAGAATGGCTTGAAAGGTGATCAGTTCACGCCCTTACCTACCGGCCTTAAATGTCGTAGAATTACATGATGACTACCTTTCTTGTCATAGAATAACATGATGACTACCTTTCTTTATTTTCGTATTTGGACTCATGTACTTTTATGACTACCTTTCTTTATTTTCCTATTTGGACTCATGCACTTACATACTACAGTAAATTTTGTTCTAGCTAGTAAGAGATGAGATTTGAGTTTTGTAGTTTGGATTACGGCAAAATTCATTTATACAATGTAGTTTGCTTATTCTGTTAGAGTTTATGTATAACTTTTAATATATATATGTATGTCCGGTTTCGAACCCGAGACTTCGGGATTGCACACATTACGTATGAGTCTCAATGTATTAATAATTAATATAATGATTTATGATTAATTATTAAATCACAAATATTCATATGGTCAAACAAGAAAAGTGGAGATGGTTGAACGTTGATTTTTGAAACTTGAGGAGGTATTGCACTCAAATTTGGAGAGAAAGTTTGGAGTGTATATACGTCCTCAATTGCTCAATATAATCGACAGAGAAATATATCCCTAACCGAAAAAAGGAGTATGACTTTTATAATCATATGACTTTTCAATCGGTTCTTTTTTTTACTTCCCAGTACTGACAATCCAACATGTACAAGTCAAAAGAGTAATGATGTAATTGCCATGTGCATTTATATTCATATACAGTACGTGTGTTTTCATATGCATGTAAATTAATTTACTCTTTTATCTTCATGGTGACATACTGTGATGTGTCTTTTGGGATTGGATTATGTATTATTTAGAACATCAAACCGTGTTGTGATGTTTTATTTGTGATACATGAATCTAGCTTTTCACATTGAGACGCTAGTAATACGTGTGTACAAGAACGGAGTACAAGCTTGCTTTAGCTTGTTGTTATTTGCCCTATTCGACTAAGGAGTAGTCGATCCATTCTTAAACCCAATTAGGGTTTATATTGTTCTTGGTGACCACGTGATTCCTTGTTCTTGCTAGAAACCTAAAGGTACGCGTCTATTTAAATTTATGTTAATTAATTATATGTTATGTAGATCCATTCCGCTGCGTGATCTTTGTGTTTATGTGTTTATAGTATTATTATGATTCACATATTCCAACAGTGGCATCATGAGCCGCGTTTTTAACATGTAATTGATTACATAAAACCTTAAAAATTGAATCTTTAATTAGATACATGCAATTTATAAATCTAGGGTTTATTTTTTTGTAAACCTAATATTAGGTCGACACCTAAATTAAAAGATTTAGGGTTTTTGGTTTTTGTAGAAAACTTGTAGAAAAACCCTAGGATTGCATGCAATTTTTAGGGATTAATTAATGAGTACCTTATGTGATGTCATTAATTAATTAATTAGATTGCGTACTATATAGGCTTGTAAATATGTGTAACATGATTTTAAGTGCTATATGGGATCCATGACAAAATCTTGCATATTTTGTCATGGAATGTTTGTTGTTTTATTTACCACATGATTTTTAAGATAGATCTTAAATTAGGGAAGACCCTAATATATTAATTAAAATTGGTTATGTGCAATGTGGTATCTAATTGATCAAAACTTACGCGGCCAAATTTATTTGGTGTCTGTGGTCCATTGGGTACAATGAGCTCGAAAACCAATGGGAGTTTTATTGATTAGATACATGAAAATTCACATAGATAATTAATATGATTTATCAAAAAGGTTTGCATGTGGCTATATGATATTGTTAATGATCATATATGTGTTATTATGTGTTTATTTATTTTTTGAATTACTTGTTCTTTGTGTGTTTAATTATGATGGATTGTAACAACAAAGAGGGTAATTTTTCAAAATAAAAATAAATGAACCTAATAACTATGAAACCTTTGTAGTAAACCATTTAATTGCCAAGTCTTATGTGCCGACAGTGGTTCGCTTCGCACGGTAATTTGCTCCCAGGCGAGACTAGTAATTAATAATTTACTACATAAATTGTTTTAAGCAAGAAAATCATAAGTTTTAGTTGATTGATGCGACTGTACAAAAGTGGTCGAAGCGGCGGACCTATTATTGACAAACTATAAAGTGGGTTTAAGGTTGGTTCACATTAAATTGTGACCTTAGAGGGGCACGGTTTTAACCAGCTTCGGCGGCTGTCGTCCCTCCGCTCGCCTGTGCGTCAATAATAGACTTACCAAGTACACCATGAAAAAGTACGAAGCATCTTAAGGCGATGTTGTAATTTGCTCAACGTCTCAATTAAAAACTTTGATGATTTGAGCTTACGAATGAGTAAACTGGTTTTTGTAGAAAACATATGATACAAAGATGAATGCATGACATCTTTGTACATATTTTTTGATAACATACATCAAAAATTTAAATACCCTTAAATTTAAGTAATATGCCAACCAACTACAAAAAGGAACACCTAAGGCCTCATCCTACATCACTAGCAGCCAAAGCTGAATGTTGATGTTCAAAGGATTGTTGTCTAAGGGTAAATTGAGTACTTTCATCACTAGCAGCCAAAGCTGAATGTGATAGAACGACGTCAATTTACAGTTTCTTAAGTTGGTTAACTTAATTGAGCACTTTCATCACTAGCAGCCAAAGCTGAATGTGATGGAACGGCGTCAAGGCATAAAGATTTGGGGATGAAACATGTTTACATTTTGCAACTGAGGTTGGCAATATAATGTAAGTCCCATGATTCTAGGAATTGCAATTGTATATTGGCAATTGAGTGCAGCTCTACCTTATTGAGTACTTTCATTGCTAGCAGCCAAAGCTGATGTGATGAAACGACGTCAATTTGGATCCTAATTTTCAATGAAAATTAAATGGTGAAATTCTATTTACCGTGGGTGTTTAATTTTCTTGAAAAGTTATTATCAAAAATACTAAATTGAATTTTGAAAATTCTTTTAATGTATTTAATGCAACGTTAAAACCGTAAACATGGGATATTCTTTTAGGAGTAAATTGATCTACACCCGTAGGGGTTTTGAATAGAGTCAATTTTTACTGAAAAGAATAAACCGAGTCCACTTTTCGTGTGAAGAGTGAGACTTAATCCTATTCCTTTTCATGAGTGAGAAAGGTATAATAAGATAATTAGAATTGTCTATATTCTAAGAAATAACTCATGGCGAATTTCTTAAGAAATTGCATGGTTAGGAGTTATTAAATTAGAAACTAGACTAATTACCGCAAAAGTGGTAAAAGGCAAACTAGAATGTTTGATCTAGTTATTATGCTTTAGCCATTTCAAGGTGCTACATACCATGATGGGGATGGTAGACCTAATTAAGGAAGAAATTGCATACCCAATTCTTTCAAGTTAATTTCATTGATGGATATTCCATCATTTACAAAGTAGAATACATTCCTTGAGTACCTTAGTAGTATTACGTAAGGAATTTATCAAGGGTGTAGGAAAGTAAACAGCACGCTATTTGCTTTTACTGGTAATGCAACACTTACAATGTTGTCAAACCCAGTGGGAGCATTGTGTTGTAATTATTGAATAATGAGTTCATGCAGTGATCTTAAATTCAGTGGGAGCTACAAGTCTTGGTAGTTTCCCGGATTATCTCTAGAATCTTTTGAGATGATTACTTTCCAATTATAGACACTTGTGGTATTAAGGATAGTCGTGTACGTTTCCTTACTAGACGAAGTGATTCTATATCTACTTATATCTATGACACAAATCATATTGGTCACATAAGCAAACGATTGGCGTGTTGTTTATCTGATACGTGATGTTGTTCCATGCACAAGTGGGAGAAATCTTATTGTGTGCAAGCAACAACATAATGGAATATGATTTAAGGGTTCTCTTGACTGTAAGGTAAGAGATCAATGTTCTAATGTGTTTTATACACATTCTAATTTATAGAACACTTGGAGTTAATATCTACTTTCATTACTAGATATTAATGACAAGGTAAATTACATACTTTCATCATTGCAGCCTCAGCTGATGTGATGAAACTATGTTAATTTACAAGTTTCTAAAATTAGATAATTAATTAGAACAAGTGTCGATATGATAATAAGACTACTTCAAATGTAAATATTTATGTATTCTTGGAATGACATAAATATATGAAGTAAATAAATTAACTTGAAATAATAATTGAAACCAAGTTGTGGTGTTCATAATTACTTTAGTTATACATGTTTATATTGTAAGATATAAATATGAAGTCTTTTATTGCTATAAGACTTATAAATAAAGTAAGACGTTATCTTGTTATGTTTTTTAATTAAGACATGTACAAGGAGTCATTGAGTTGATCAATGATTTATAACGTGGATTGGGATTATAACAGTTTATGTCTTTTTGGTAAGACATAGATATTAAGTGGCTTGGACAAATAAGGCACTTAAGTTATAAAGCATGCAACTGGCTTGAAAAATCTATTTTACCATTAAGATGATTTAGTTGGTAAATAGGTAAGCCAAAACGATATATATGTTTATCTTATATATATTGTAAGAATGACTTACAATATTAATCCTAATGAAATACATAGTGTTTATGGTATGTTCTATTAGGAGAATCAAACTCTTGTTATATTGTTTGATTAAGATAACTATATCTTCTTCTCTTCCTAAAGATATCAAGGTTAGAAAATTGAGTATGGATTGGATATACTCAATTTGACTCCAACCTAGAAGATTAATAAGACACCATTTATTATGGAATGTGTTGAATCACATTAAGTCTTAAAATTGAAGTTCAGAATTTGTTAAACTACTTGTTGGGTAGGTTATTAACAAATTAAGGTTAGGAACTGTCAATTTGTATCTGCAAAGTCCCAAAAGAGAACAAGTTTTGTGTTGCTCTATTTGCTAAGCATTTATAGGTAATCTATAAACTGCAAAAGGCGAGTGGGAGTTTTATCTTCAAAAGATAAAAAATTACAAGATACATAATCTTCTAAATACGCTAGCAAAATCATAATGAGGATTTAACATGTTAGTGTTAAATCTCAAGATGATGGAATTCTTATTCATAGATCCGCAAGGATATCTCAAATATTTGTAGAATATGTTGAGGGTTATGAGTTACAGGATAGTGATATGCCTGTTAATAAATTGCAAATGTTATTTGGCAAATTACTCATACTATGAAAAATTAGATGCAGTCCAAGAAAGATAACTAGTTTGGAAACGTAGTTAGTCTTGAAATCTATAGTAACACTATAGAATGGAAATGAGTTTCCACAAAAGAAATGAAAATCCTAGAGATTTAAATTCTTGTGTAGAAATCATAATGGACAAAATTTGTATACATATTTAATATGTGAAAAGATTATCAATCACACTTAAGCAATTAAATGTGATTGAAATTCTTTCTAAGCACATTAAATATATATAGATTATGATTGTCATTATTAGTTTCATTTATATGAAATTAATAATGGAATATCAAAACTCTTTCTTGTGTAATTACTTGAGCGAGGACGAAAAGTAATTGAAAGGAGTGTTTGAATTCAAATAATCTTTAGTAGTATACAAAATGCAAATCATTCGTGAATGGATTAATGCATGCATCTAGAAGATATACTTTTTTTTAGTTATTAAATCTAGTTTTGATTTATAATTAAAATTAAGATATTTCTTAATATTCCTGAAAGCTAGTGGGAGTGATATATTTATTTTCTTATTTCATATATGTTGTATGACATATGAGAAGTAACATTCCATTGACGTTAACATTATATGTTAAGTTTCAATTTGGAATGAAACTTCATATAGAAAATAAAACCTTGAAATATATGTTTATTTGATTATAAGCATAAGCGGTAATAATAATTGATTCTAAAAGAACATGATGATCTATTAGCATGGCTAGATAGAAACATATCTTTGAAAAGATATGACGTGAACAAAATCTAAGTTTGACACAAGGATTTTTTCATGTACATCATGTTGCTTGTTGTATCATGCTTGGATGCAAGATGATTGACAACATTAGTATCTAATTATAAATTATTAGATAGCTAAGTGTAATGGATATGGTTTAGAATTTACATCCTCAGCCTGGATTTGCTTCAAAATTCTAAATATGAACCATATGGCAAGTTATTGCTTAATTGATATAGTGGTCAAATCTTGAAGGATTTGAAGATATCAAACATTACACGATGAATGTTAAAAGTTTACGGAACTTTTAAAAGAGCATATTGTTGTTGGATACAATGATGCTAGTAAGATTGAGATGACACTCAATACTAGTTATGGTGGGAGCTCATCCTTATTAGGAGACCATGTATACTAGTTATGCTCAATATGAGCATAGTTGCATTATACATAAAGAATTAGAATACTTTAACTACAAGGTTTGGTAGTTTAATTGTCATAAATTCGTGCATGAGGATGTCACGCATTTTATGAAGTATGTGGCAATATCTAGATAGATGAATGCACACATACAAGTATTTCATTATTGAAATAAGTATTCTCAAAATTCCGATAGATCAACATTAGTTGATTTATGCCTTGTCAACAAGTATGTGGAACATGACTTGTGGCATAATTCATTAATGAGAATTATCATGCATTGATCTAGTTAGTATTTGGATAAGGGATATTAAAGCAATATTATTTTAATGGAATAAAGTGTGGATAACGTTTATTCTCATTATTAATATTTGTGTCCTATATTTGCATGTTTAAATCCGTGAATAACTTATGTTATTCTAAATGGTCCGTTGTTAATCAATAATATGGGAATATTATTGAACTAAGACAAATGTGAGGATTGGTAGAATGTACTGTAAGGTTGAGATACCAATATCACATGATATTCAATATTGGATAAATTGAATATAGGACTTATCCCAACTACATTATTATACTTTATGGATCGTCGTCATTAAGTAAATCATGAATATTTATCCTCAGACTTGAGATACCAGGTGACTGCCGAGGATGTAGCTCATTTTCTGTGAGATAGTCTAACGCTATCCGTAACAGGTAGTTATAAGGGCTATTTTCGGAGGTGATGCAAAGTTCAAGGGTCACGCTCGTAGTCAATAAAGGATTTGTTCCTTCAAATTTGTTTTGAAGTATAATACTGCTGGGCCCCTCGTAGGGTTGACAAGATGTTTGTGTGGCCACACCCAAAGTCTATCTGGAAGACGTTCAGATGATTTGGTAATCTTGATCAATCATAAACAACGAGAAACAGAATAGTTAATTATGGAATGACCTTGATCCATATCCATATTAACACGGTATTAGCAACAAAAGGATAAGTATGATGATTAAATTCATCACGTGGTTTTTTCCAGAAAAACCATACTCGGATCAAGCTGGGGGCAATGGGATCTGTTAAGCTAGACTAGCCCATGTCATTACTATATTAATGGTTATCCAAGTGGGAGCTGTTAGAGTTTATGTATAACTTTTGATATATGTATGTCCGATTTCGAACCCGAGACTTCGGGATTGCACACATTACGTATGAGTCTCAATGTATTAATAATTAATATAATGATTTATGATTAATTATTAAATCACAAATATTCATATGGTCGAACAAGAAAAGTGGAGGGGGTTGAACGTTGATTTTTGAAACTTGAGGAGGTATTGCACTTAAACTTGGAGAGGAAGTTTGGAGTGTATATACACCCTCAATTGCTCAATATAATCGACAGAGAAATATATCCCTAACCGAAAAAAGGAGTATGACTTTTCAATCGGTTCTTTTTTTTTACTTCCCAGTACTGACAATCCAACATGTACAAGTCAAAAGAGTAATGATGTAATTGCCATGTGCATTTATATTCATATACAGTACGTGTGTTTTCATATGCATGTAATTTACTCTTTTATCTTCATGGTGACGTACTATGATGTGTCTTTTGGGATCCGATCATGTATTATTTAGAACATCAAACCCTAGGTGTTGTGATGTTTTATTTGTGATACATGAATCTAGCTTTTCACATTGAGACGCTAGTAATACATGTGTACAAGAACGGAGTACAAGCTTGTTTTAGCTTGTTGTTATTTGCCCTATTCGACTAAGGAGTAGTCGATCCATTCTTAAACCCAATTAGGGTTTATATTGTTCTTGGTGACCACGTGGTTTCTTGTTTTTGCTAGAAACCTAAAGGTACGCATTTATTTAAATTTATGTTAATTAATTATATGTTATGTAGATCCATTCCGCTGCGTGATCTTTGTGTTTATGTGTTTATAGTATTATTATGATTCACATATTCCAACAGTTTGCTTATTATGGCTGAAT
>CP139508.1:48137187-48220814 GCA_021014915.2 Artemisia tridentata subsp. tridentata
AACAGCATATTCACAATATCATGCTAACCAAACACATATTACTAATCAAACGGCATATTCACAATATCATATTAACCAAACGCATATTACTAACTAAACGACATATTCACAATAGCATACTAACCAAACGCATTTTACTAAAAAAACGCAACTATCAAAGTAATTAAATTATATACCTAGTTCACAGCTGAAATAAAGGAAGAGAAGAAAATAGAAAAAGAGGAAAAGAGGTGGCTGCTGTCCGACCCCGACCCGGCTGTCCCGACTGCCCCGACCCGGCTGTGGTGCTACTGCTGTCTCGACTCTCCCGGCTGTCCCGCAACAAACACGTATAAAAAACAACCTAAATTAAACAAACAAACTTAAATTAACCAAATTAATTAATAAAAACTTTTGACGACGACATTGTCGTCCCAAAACGCATTAACACAATAAAAAAAACACCTTTAACAAACACAAACTCAAACAATCAGCTATTGGTGCTACTGTTGCTGGCGGTGGTGGCGCTGCCGTAGTGGTTGTGATGCCATCTAACAAACACAAACACAACAAACAATAAACAAATATTAACAAACAAGAGTTAAACAAAATAATATACAAATTAACACACAAAAATTAAAAGAAAAAACATACCTTTAAAACAAAAAAATAAAAAAAACAAATAAAAGAAATTAAAAATACAGCGGGGATGTTGAAGGTGGTGTCGAATAGTGGTGTTGAAGGTGGTGTCGAATGTGGTGTTGAAGGTGGTGTCGAATTGTTTTTTTTTTTTTTTTTTTTTTTTTTTTTTTTTTTTTTTTTTTTTTTTTTTCATAATTGGTGTCGATCGAACGTATTGTGGAGAAGAACACAGTGGGTTTGGGTTTTTTTTTCTCTAAGTGTTAGATGAAAACCCAGATCTGTGGAAGTCAATAATTGAAACACATATGGACGGCATTGTCGTCCCTTTCTGTTGGCGGGTTATACTAAAATAATTGGCGCGCTTTTTAACTTTTGGTGGAAAATTTTGGGGGGGGGGGGGGGAAAAAAAGGGTCGACAATGTCGGCCCTTTCTGTTTATTTTTTCTGGAAAATTTTAGGAAAAAAAAGGGACGACAATGTCGTCATTTTCTATTTATTTTTTCTTTATCCTTACCTTATGCATATTAAAAATGATTTTAATTATTTAATTAATATTAAATAAATTAAAAATGATTTTAAATTAGTTATAAATTAGTAAAAATTAGTTGTAAATTTTTTATCTTATGCATATTAAAAATGATTTTAATTATTTAATTAATATTAAATAAATTAAAAATGATTTAAATTTGTTATAAAGTATTAAAATAATTTAAAATTTATTTAAATTAGTTTTAAATTTTTTAAAATAATTTCGATCTCGAGAACCTGCAATTCCTAACTAATGAGCCGAGTTGTTTCATTTGCTTGCCGAGTTATTTCATTTTCTTGTCGAGTTGTTTCGTTTGATATGGTTCTACACGAGATGTTAAACGAAAGATTCGAGATGATATGGTTCTACACGAGATGTTAAGCGAATGAGCCGAGATGATATGGTTCTACACGAGATGTTAAACGAATGAGCCGAGATGATATGGTTCTACACGAGATGTTAAACGAATGAGCCGAGATGATATGGTTCTACACGAGATGCTAAACGAATGAGCCGAGATGATATGGTTCTACACGAGATGCTAAACGAATGCGCCGAGATGACAAGGTTCTACACGAGATGTTAAACGAATGATCCGAGATGATAAGGTTCTACACGAGATGTTAGACGAATGATCCGAGCAATTATAGAACTCGTGGTCAACAACAAAGTTCCAGCTTATCTTGTTCTAGTTTTAAAGATGCAATTCCTAACTAATGAGCCGAGTTGTTTCATTTGCTTGTCGAGTTGTTTTATTTGCTTGCCGAGTTATTTCATTTACTTGCCGAGTTGTTTCGTTTGATATGGTTCTACACGAGATGTTAAACGAATGAGCCGAGATGATATAGTTCTACACGAGATGTTAAACGAATGAGCCGAGATGATATGGTTCTACACGAGATGTTAAACGAATGAGCAGAGATGATATGGTTCTACACGAGATGTTAAACGAATATGCTGAGATGATAAGGTTCTACACGAGATGTTAAACGAATGATCTGAGATGGTAAGGTTCTACACGAGATGTTAAATGAATGATCCGAGCAATTATGGAACTCGTGGTAAAAAACAAAGTTCCAGCTTATCTTGTTCTAGTTTGAAAGATGCAATTCCTAACTAATGAGCCGAGTTGTTACATTTGCTTGTCGAGTTGTTTCATTTGCTTGCCGAGTTATTTCGTTTGCTTGTCGAGTTGTTTCGTTTGATATGGTTCTACACGAGATGTTAAACGAATGAGCCGAGATGATATGGTTATACACGAGATGTTAAATGAATGAGCCGAGATGATATGGTTCTACACGAGATGTTAAACGAATGAGCAGAGATGATATGGTTCTACACGAGATGTTAAACGAATGAGCCGAGATGATATAGTTCTGCACGAGATATTAAACGAATGCGCCAAGATGATAAGGTTCTACACGATATGTTAAACGAATGATCCGAGATGATAAGGTTCTACACGAGATTAAATGAATGATCCGAGCAATTATGGAACTCGTGGTCAACAACAAAGTTCCAGTTTATCTTGTTCTAGTTTGAAAGATGCAATTCCTAACTAATGAGCCGAGTTGTTTCATTTGCTTGTCGAGTTATTTCATTTGCTTGCCGAGTTATTTCGTTTGCTTGTCGAGTTGTTTCGTTTGATATGGTTCTACACGAGATGTTAAACGAATGAGCCGAGATGATATGGTTCTACACGAGATGTTAAACAAATGAGCCGAGATGATATGGTTCTACACGAGATGTTAAACGAATGAGCAGAGATGATATGGTTCTACACGAGATGTTAAACGAATGAGCCGAGATGATATAGTTCTACACGAGATGTTAAACGAATGCGCCGAGAAGATAAGGTTCTACACGATATGTTAAACGAATGATCCGAGATGATAAGGTTCTACACGAGATGTTAAATGAATGATCCGAGCAATTATGGAACTCGTAGTCAACAACAAAGTTCCAGCTTATCTTGTTCTAGTTTGAAAGATGCAATTCCTAACTAATGAGTCGAGTTGTTTCATTTGCTTCTCGAGTTGTTTTATTTGCTTGCCGAGTTATTTCATTTGCTTGCCGAGTTATTAATTTTTGCACTAACATATAATTTTAAAGCAAATAATTTTCTAAAATTAATTTATATACAAGTATTTTTAAATAGATTATTAGATAAAAAAGCCATTTAAAAATAAAAAAATATATATATACACATAGATTGGGTCAACATTGTCTACCCATTCAGTTTTTTAAATTGTTTTAATATTTATTTTAAAATAAAAACTGTTTTAAAAAGTTTTTAAAGAAAAAAAATATATACGCGCAGGTTGGGTCGACATTGTCGACCCATTCTGCTTGTTAAATTGTTTTAATATTTATTTTAAAATAAAAACTGATTTAAAAAGTTATTAGAAATATATATATATATATATATATTATATATATATATATATATATATATATATATGTATATATATATATATATATATATATATATATATATATATATATATATATATATATATATATGTTGGGAATAAAATGTTCAAGTCAAAGAGCCTGCCAGATGAAGTATTAAGCCTGCTAGTTGATTTTGAAGAAGTTGAAGATGTACTAACAGTACCTTCTGGGTGAGAAGGTACTGCTAGTTAAAGAAGGTCCTGCCAAGTTGAAGGTCAAGTTGATAGATATTTATTTGTAGATATTTAGTTGTATTATTAGTCTTTGTACAATGTAACACGTTAAGTAGAAGTAGTTCAGTCTTCTATGTTGTGCAGAAGATTATACTAAGTAGTTTACATTGAAAGTTGTAATTAGTAGGTTAGAAAGTCCAAGTATCTTATTATATTGTGCAACTTGACAACTTGTAATAAGGGGTTCTTATCCTATAAAAGGATCCCTTAGTCACCACCTTCGATGCATGCAATTTTTCTTTAACTAATAACCAAAACAGAACAACCTCTCTAGTAACTTAGTTACTGATTCACAAATCCTTTTACAATCAAAGATTCAAGGTTACTTTTGTAATCCTGGTGATAGTTAGATCATCCGTATTATCTCATCAATAATATTGAATCGTTTTGTGTTATTCAAGTTGTGTTCATTGTTCATTACGATTCACGATTGCATGTTTACCACCTTTTGTTCCTTTAAGTGTGTTATAGTAAATTCCGCATACTAAAGCACATTAATTCTTAAATATCCCAAACACATTATTAAGATTAACATCCCAAGTATTTGTATAATCCTTCACAAGTGGTATCAGAGCCAGGCTGATATTTACGATTTAAAAGAACAATGGATGTTGAACACATTCAAACCAATGTGTCTGCAAAACTTCCATTACTCAAACAAAATGAGTTTGATATGTGGAGACTGAGGGTAGAGCAATACTTTCAAGTGCAAGACTATGCACTTTGGGAGATTATTGAAGAAGGAAACTCATTCAAACCCACAATCACCACCTCCACAGTAAACGATGCAATAGTAACAAATGTGCAAGTGAACCCAACAAGCGCAGAAGAAAGAATCCAAAAGAGAAATGATCTTAAAGCAAGGAGTATGCTTCTCATGACTATTCCAAATGACCAGCTTTTGATCTTCAACAAGTACAAATGTGCTAAAACCCTTTTTCAAGCTATTGTGGCTAAATTTGGTGGAAATGATGCCACCAAGAAAACTCATAAAACTCTCTTCAAACAACAGTTTGAAAACTTTATAGCCACAACAAATGAGTCTTTGGACAGTATGTTCAATAGAGTACAAAAGCTTTCAAGTCAGTTAGCCATTCATGAAGTGCTGATATCTCAAGAAGACTTAAACTCCAAATTTCTTAGGAGTTTACCCACTGAATGGGCCATGCATGTCATTGTCTGGAAAAACAAACCAGATATTGATCAGATGAGCCTTAATGATCTTTACAGCAACTTCAAGATAATAGAGCATGAAGTGAAAAAGTCTACTAGTTCAAGCTCAGGGAATATGGCATTTGTGTCATCACCAAGCACCTCAAGGATAGTAGATGAAGAAAAAGATGAAAGAGAAGAAGGTACTGCCAACACAAATTTTGGTACTGCCAATACTTCTAGCAGTACCAAAACAATTCTAGATGAAACAATTGGTTGTGCTTTCTTGACATCACAACACAATGGTTCCATATTGACCTTTGAAGATATTCAAGAGATCAATGATGATGATCTTGAGGAAATGGACATAAAGTGGCAACTTTCACTTCTTAGCATAAGGGCTAAGAAATTACTGATGAGGACTGGAAAGAAGATTACCATAAATGGTAATGAGCCTGCTGGGTATGACAAGTCTAAAGTGGAGTGCTACAACTGCCACATGAAGGGTCACTACTCAAGAGAGTGTAGAAGACCAAAGAAGCAGGATGATAAGGGAAGAGGTTTTGAGAACAAGAACAAAGGAAGCTTTGAGAAGAAAGGAAGCTTTGAGAGCAAGAGCAAGGCTGTGGAAATCACTGAGCCCTAAGCTATGGTAGCTATTGATGGGCTGGGTTTTGATTGGAGCTTTATGGGTGAAGAAGAGTCAACTTCAGATGAAATGGCTTTAATGGCTTTCTCCACTCCTGAGGTACAAACTACTAAATGTTCTAATACTTGTGAAGTTTTTAAAGAATTAGAAACTTTAAGAAAATTTTATGATGAACTCACACTAGAACAAAGAAAAACTCATCAAGACATAGTTAATCATAAGTGTGGTATGGCCAAACTTGAGAAGCAGATAATCCACTTTAGGGAAAATGAACTCACTTTTTCTGATGCAAAAGCCATCCTTAATAGGGAAATATTTTTGAAAGATGCTGAAATAAACCTATTAAGAACTGAGTTTGCTAAAGTGAAACTGGCAAAGGATAATATTCAACTAACTGTTACCACATTAGAAACTACTTCTGACTGTACTAGAAGCATAGTTGAAAATCAAATGAACAAGAGAATCAAATCTGGGATTGGATACAATACTTGTCCACCTCCTTACAGAGGAATCCCATGTCCCCTAGGTTTAGATCTTGCAGAATCAGGTTCACATGAATTCATCAATAAACCACTAAGTAAAGAGAAACCTGTAGAGAAAAGTGGACCTTTTGAGAGTGCTAATATTGCTTCACTCTCTAACAAAAAGGTGCTCATTGATAAGAGCTCAGATGCTCCAATTATTGAAGATTGGACATCTGATGATGAAGAAAAGGAGATTGTTTCAAAGAAAGGAAACAAAGTAGGACCACCCAGTCCTAAAAATGTAGAGATTAAGACAAAGGCTAAAACTGTTCTGAAAACAGTTGAATGTTGTGCTAAGTGTAATAGCAAACCTAGAGGTAGCCAGAGAAATTGGAACAATCTTAAGTCACACCAACTTGGTGATGATTTTGTTATGTACAATAAGGCCTGCTATTACTATGGTAGTTTTAATCATACTCATGCTTATTGTAACAATTGGGTTTCTGGGAGTACAACAAGGTCTAAAACAAATGGAACAAACCCCAGAAAAAGTTTTGTGAAGTCTAACACATCAAAAGTTAATCATACTGTTAGACCAAATAAGCCTGTTAACTCAAAACCAACTACTAAGGGTGCAAGAAATACTTTCAAACATGCACCAAGAGTTGTGAAAAGTCCCATTGAAAAGATTTCTGTGGTTAAAACACAAGATTGGAGACCAAAACCAAAAGGTCCTGCTAGACCAAATGGTCCTGCTAGACCAAATGGTACTGCCAAAATTAGTACTGTCAGACCAAGAACCACAAAATTGGTTAAAAGGGAAAATGTTGTTAAGTCCTCAGCATGTTGGATATGGAGACCACTCCAATCAAAAGGTGCATCAACAATCCTAAAGAGGTTTGATTTCATTGATGCAAGAGGCAAACCCAAGTCAGTTATGGCTTGGGTACCCCAAGGAAACTAATATGTTTATATATGTGCAGGAACATTCAAATGATATTGCTGATCAAGGATATGTAGATAGTGGATGTTCAAGGCACATGACAGGCAACATGTCTTACCTCACAGACTTCAAATCATTTGATGGAGGATATGTTACCTTTGGGGGAGGAATCAAAGGAAAGATTACTGGTAAAGGTACAATCAAAACCAGTAAATTAGATTTTGAAAATGTGTATTTTGTGAAAGAGCTTCAGTTTAATCTCCTTAGTGTTTCACAAATGTGTGAAAAAAAGAATAATGTTCTTTTCTGTGAGACTGAATGTCTTGTTCTTTCTCCTGATTTTAAGATGCCTGATGAAAATCAAGTACTTCTTAGAATTCCTAGAGGGAACAATATGTACAGTGTTGATTTAAAGAACATTGTCCCTAAGGAGAGTTTAACTTGTCTAGTAGCAAAAGCCTCATTGGATGAATCTATGCTTTGGCATAGAAGGCTTGGTCATATAAACTTTAAAACAATCAATACAATTGCAAAATATGATTTGGTTAGAGGTTTACCCAAAAAGATTTTTCAAAATGACCAAACCTATGTTGATTGTCAAAAAGGCAAACAACATGGAGCTTCTTGTAAGCCCAAGACCCATAACTCAATTTCTCAAGCTTTATACATGCTTCATATGGATCTTTTTGGTTCTACTAATGTGAGTAGCTTGAATGGAAAGAAATATTGTCTTGTAGTTACTGATGATTACAGCAGATTTTCTTGGGTTTTCTTTTTAAGATCTAAGCATGAAACTAGTGAGATCCTTAAGTCTTATATAACTGAGGTAGAAAACCAAGCTGATAAGAAAGTGAAAGTAATCAGATGTGACAATGGGACAGAATTCAAGAATAGGGTTATGGATGAATTTTGCAAAGAAAAAGGAATAAAAAGAGAATTTAGTGTAGCTAGAACCCCACAGCAAAATGGAGTAGCAGAAAGGAAAAATAGAACACTAATAGAGGCTGCTAGAACAATGTTAGTAGACTCTAAGTTGCCTATTTCATTTTGAGCTGAAGCAGTAGGTACTGCTTGTTATGTGCAGAACAGGGTTCTTGTGATTAAACCACATAAAAAGACTCCTTATGAACTTTTATTTGGTAGAACATCATCTTTAAGTTTTATGAGACCCTTTGGATGTCATGTCACTATTCTCAATACCAAAGATCATTTAGGCAAGTTTGAAGGAAAAGCTGATGAAGGCTACATGATAGGGTATTCTTTGCAAAGTAAGGCCTATAGAGTGTATAATAGTTACACTAGGCTAGTGGAAGAAAATCTGCACATAGAGTTTCAAGAGAAACTACCAAATGTTAAAGGCATTGGGCCAGATTGGATGTTTGACATTGATAGGCTTTCAGAATCTATGAATTATGTGCCTGTTGCAGGTACAAATACTAATGATAATGCAGGTTTTGAAGACAATGTTGAAACACCTAAAGATCAAGATTACATCTGGATGCCAATTTGGAAAGGATTGGATTTATCTTCAAGTCATGAAGAACCTTCAAATACACCAAATGAAGGTACTGAAGATGATCATGGAACTCAGGGTCAAGAGAATCAAGAAAGTAGTGCAAATGAAAATGGTACTGCTAGTTCACCAGATGGTACTGCCAGTTCACAAGTTGGTACTGCTGAACCATTAAATGTTCAAACAGATGATTCTTTACCAGAAGAAGTGGGAATTGGCAATCTTCCACTTACCTATGAAGTTCCTACAACACACAACACAAGAATCCTTAAAGATCACTCCATTGATAATGTGATTGGTAGCATTGATTCTGGTGTTAGAACAAGAACTCAAGTCTTATCTTCAGATCAAGAAGGGTTTATCTCAGCTATCTATGAAGAAAAGAATCATGAAGTTGCCAACATATGCCTGTTTACATGTTTTCTCTCTCAGGCTGAACCCAAAAACATTAACAAAGCCTTAGATGATCCAAGTTGGGTTGAAGCAATGCAAGAAGAGCTTCTTCAATTCAAGCTTCAGAAGGTTTGGAAATTGGTTGATTTGCCCAAAGGTCACTGGGCAATTGGAACCAAATGGGTGTTCAGGAATAAGAAAGATGAAAGGGGGATTGTGATCAGAAACAAAGCAATATTGGTGGCCCAAGGGTATACTCAAGAGGAAGGGGTGGATTATGAAGAGGTTTTTGCTCCAGTTGCAAGACTTGAAGCAATTAGGCTATTCTTGGCCTATGCTTCTTTCATAGGCTTCACTGTCTACCAAATGGATGTTAAGAGTGCCTTCCTGTATGGTACTATTGGAGAAGAAGTGTATGTTTCTCAACCTCCAGGCTTCATTGATGCAGAATATCCAGACAAGGTGTATAGGGTTACCAAGGCTCTTTATGGTCTACACCAAGCTCCTAGGGCATGGTATGAAACATTGGCTTTCTATCTATTGGAAAATGGATTTCAAAGAGGCAAGATTGATCCAACTTTGTTCATCAAAAGAACCAAGAAAGACATCTTGCTAGTGCAGATTTATGTTGATGACATTATCTTTGGATCCACAAACCAAGAGTTGTGTGTAGAGTTTGAAAAACTTATGCATAGTAAGTTTGAAATGAGTTCCATGGGGGAACTTACTTTCTTTCTGGGTCTCCAAGTGAAACAATCAAATGAAGGCATATTTATCAGCCAAGATAAGTATGTAGCAGAGATCCTGAGGAAATTTCAGTTTGCAGATTCTAAGGTTGCAAGTACACCAATGGATTCAGAAAAGGGGCTACTCAAGGATGCTGAGGGTAAAGATGTGGATTTGCACAATTATAGATCAATGATTGGGTCCTTGATGTACCTTACATCATCAAGACCAGATATCATGTTCTCAGTATGTGTATGTGCAAGATTTCAAGTACATCCCAAAGTTTCTCATCTCACAGCAGTCAAAAGAATCTTTAGATACCTCAAGGGTCAACCTAGGTTGGGTCTATGGTATCCAAGGGAGTCATCTTTTGACTTGGTGGCTTATTTTGATAGTGACTATGCTGGTGCAACCCTAGACAGAAAATCCACAACTGGTGGATGTCAATTTCTTGGTTGCAGACTCATATCTTGGCAATGCAAGAAGCAAACAATGGTGGCCAACTCTACAACTGAAGCAGAATATGTTGCTGGTGCAAGTTGTTGTGGGCAAGTCCTTTGGATCCAAAATCAAATGCTTGACTATGGGTACAATTTTCTTAACACCATTATTTACATTGACAATAGCAGTACTATATGTATCATTAAAAATCCAGTTCAACATTCAAAAACAAAACACATTGAAATCAGACACCATTTCATAAGGGATTGCAATGAGAAAAGGTTAATACAAGTTGTCAAAATTGATTCTGAAAAGAATTTTGCAGACCTTCTCACCAAAGCTTTTGATTTAGGTAGATTTAAATACCTAGTAGGAGGTATTGGAATGATCAATCTTTGAAAAACATGTGTTTGTACATAAAATAACTGGTACTGGCTCTTAAACATGGTACTGCTAGTTAGTCAAAAGGTAATGTCAGTTCATACATGGTCCTGCTAGTATAAAGTTTGCTCTGTTTTGTTCATCTTGATGATTAAATGTTTAAAATGCTATAAAACAAGTGCTTTGCATTTTGTTCTTTTTGGTCTGCAACTAACAAATTTCAGGTTGATAACAAAACAAGAGATCTTCCAAACAAAAAGAGGGAAATATAAGTTATTTATATCTCAGGGGAGGTAACAATCTCAGGGGAGGAAATAATAGCCCAGAAAAGGAAGATAATCTAATAAAAGGAAGACAAGAGCATACAAGATGATGTAGAGGTTGAAAATGATAAGAATAGATCATATATTCAGAAGGGATGAAGCATTCCTAAAGGAGAAAGTTCTATCTAGATCAAACTAAGGAAAGTTTCAATGCAAAGGCATGCTGATAGATGATTTCACTTGTTGAACCAAGCATCCAAGATACACAGCATCATTGCCTCTTATATTTCCTCCATCTAAGGAAATTGCACCATCTTTAAGTTCAATGTGGATATGGTATTCAGTTCACCAAGTTTTACAAACTTAAGAGCTGGCTAGTCCATAAGCAAACGGCTTTTGGTAAAGACACATCAAATCCGTTGATGGTTGATAGTTTACCAAAAACTATATGGTATTTAACTAACCATACTTTACAGTAAATAGTTGACTAGTCCATAAGCAAACGGCTTTTGGTAAAGACAAATCAAATCCGTTGATAGTTGATAGTTTGCTAAAAACTATAAGGGATTTTTGCTAAAATTTCAAAGAGACTGCCAAGTAAAATTTTCTTTCAAAGGTACTGGTAGTTCAAATTTTGGTACTGGTAGAGTAAAATGGTACTGCTAGATAACCGTTTGAGCCTGTCAGTAAAAATTATAGCCGTTGGGCCTGGTAGTTAAAATTAGCCGTTGGGGTAATTCTGTAAATTTCTGATGTTATATTATATTATATTTCTCATATAAAAGATCTTTTTAACCGCCTCTTCATTTACTTATTATAAATTCTTTATTGTCGGTTAAAAGTAAATCTCTCATAATATCATTCATCAGTCCTTATCACAATTAACACTCATCTTTCATCTTCTACCAGTACCACCATCAAATCCCACCATACTAATCAAGTTTTTCATTAACTTTCACCATGGCTAATCTATCTTTTGTTAAACGTCACAACCAGTTAGCATTTTTGGAAAAGTCTGAGGATAATGCTTCTTTTCATCAAATAGTGGACTTTTTAAATGATTCTTACATCAGGTTTGCTTTACTTGTAAATCCCACTATTTATGAATCACAAATTTTACAATTTTGGCAAACAGCTAAAGTTAAAACTTCTGAGAATGGGGACCAAAGGATAAAAGCCAAAGTGGATGGCAAAACCTTGACTCTTACTGAGTCATCCATAAGAAGACATCTTCATTTGGATGATTCAGATGGTATTAGTCAATTGCCTGATACTGAAATTTTTGAAAATTTGGAAAGAATGGGGTATAATGTTGATTCTACAAAACTCACTTTTCTTAAAAAGCATTTTACCCCACAATGGAGATTTTTGATCCATACAATCCTTCATTGTTTAAGCCAAAAGAAAACCTCATGGGAGCAGTTTAGTGGTAACATGGCTACAACTCTCATTTGCTTGGCAACAAACAGAAAATTCAATTTTTCCAAACATATTTTTGAAGGATTGGTTAAAAATGTAGATAGCCAAACAAAGTTTTTGATGTATCCCAGATTTATTCAATGCATCATCACAAAATCAAAACATTTGTTGCTTCCCCCACACTCTCTTTATGAAACACCAAAGCTTTCACACAAGGTGTTTTCAAACATGAAAATTGGTTTCAATGGGGAATAAATACCACTTTTTGATGAAATGTTACCACAACATGCTGAAGAACCAATACCATCATCTGAATCACCATTATCAAGTTCTTCACCTGGTTACATCTCACCATCTCATCATCCATCACCAATTCCATCACCAATACCACCTGTTACAACACCATCACCATCATATTATGCATCACCATCCCAATCACCTCCACATCAAAGTCTGGATTCTCAGACAGTGAAAGAACTAAAAGAGAAGGTGCAGCTCTTAGAAAATGCTCTTAAAAGTCAGAACACAAAATTTTCTGAGATCAACATCAAGTTAGTTAAGAGGGTTAAGAAATTGGAGAATGAAGTGAAGATGCTGAAGGGTAAAAGATCTTCACAGTTGGTTTTATCTAGTTCTTCAAGTTCTGATGCAGAAAGTATGGGTCACTCTTCCAAAAAGGGGAGGATGGGTAGTTCTGAAGGTGAAGAGGAGGCTCAATTTCATTTTTATGAAGGAACTCAGGTATATGATGAAGAGCCTGTTGGTGCAGAGCAAGAGCCTGCTAGTACAAAAGAGCCTGCTGAAGCAGAGCAAGAGCCTGCTAGGATTGAGAGGCTTTTGGCTATGGATTATAGAGGTTCTGCTGAAAAGGTTTATAAAAGAAAGAGGGAATCACACCCTCAGGAGGGGTTGTTTGTTCAAGTGAGGTTATTTATTGCTGATGAGCAATCTGCTGCTCCAAGTCAAGAACCAACTCCAAAAGATAAGGGCAAGAAAATTATGGTTGAAGATGAACCTAAGCCCAAAAGGTTGAAGAGAAAAGAGCAATTGCAGATGGCTTTAGATGAGGAAGTATCCAAAAAGCTTCATGAAGATGAATTGCAAAAAGCTTTAGAAGCTTCAAGATTGCTTGCAGAAATGCAAGAACAAAAGGATGCTGCTCAAACTCTTCTTGACTCTCAAGCTGCTCAGGAAACATTTGATGCACAGATGCAATGGATTATTGCCAATGATCCAATTGTGAGAGGTGAAGCTTCCATAATTATTGATGACAAGAATCTTAACACTGAAGAGAAAATAGCACAGCTTGAAACTTTTATCAACAACAAATATAAAGAAGCTGCTCTGGAAAATATTTTTCAAAAGATTCAAGAAAGTCAGAAAAGAGGTTTTAAGGTGGGCTTATCTAAGAAGGATCAAGTGTCTTTCATGAAGAAGTTTCTAAGAAGTCAAGCTAATTGGACTGAATCTCAACTGAAGAAGAAATCTCATGAAGAAATCAACTTCCTTTACCTTAATGCCTACAAGCAATTGTACTTCAAGATCCCATATGATGCTAAACCTTCAAAGAAAAAGAATGGTGATCAAAAGACACAAGAAGCAGAATTGGATTCAGAGCAAGTAAGTAAAATGATAATTGCTTTACCAACAATTATTCATGCTGATCCAATTAGGTCTAGACACCCTATTATAGATTGGGAGATTCATCATGATAGATCAGGAAAGGCATGGAAGATAACCAGGGTTGGGAATCAGATTGCCATTTTCAAAAATTTTGAAAATCTGATAAGGTCATGTGATAGAGCTGACTTAGAAGAATTGTGGAATCTAGTTCAAATAAGGCTAGACACAAATTCTAACACTGATGTTAAGGAACAAGAACTTTGGGTAGAGTTCAATAGGATGTATGATCCTAATCCAAAAGATGTTCATTGGAAGTTTCCATATCATGATCCTACAACCACATGGGAATTTCTAAGTCTTAGCAGTGTTCATCATCTTTTTACACAAAGTGGGATTGAACTCTTTATGTTGGCTGAAAAAGAGTATCCACTGAGCTATGAAGTTCTTACAACCATGATCTCCAAGAGGTTAAGGTGTGATAAAGATGAAGAAAAGTCAGAAGTTGTTCAAAGTTTGCTGATGAGCATTTTTGAGCAATGTGAAAGAAAAAAGAAAAATAGAGAGTAGAGTTTTTGGAAGAGTTCCCCCAGATCCTCAAGGTATGGATTTTATTCATAAGAAACTTGTGTATTTTAAAGGAAATAACAAGTTTAGGGGAGGATTGTTGGGAATAAAATGTTCAAGTCAAAGAGCCTGCCAGATGAAGTATTAAGCCTGCTAGTTGATTTTGAAGAAGTTGAAGATGTACTAACAGTACCTTCTGGGTGAGAAGGTACTGCTAGTTAAAGAAGGTCCTGCCAAGTTGAAGGTCAAGTTGATAGATATTTATTTGTAGATATTTAGTTGTATTATTAGTCTTTGTACAATGTAACACGTTAAGTAGAAGTAGTTCAGTCTTCTATGTTGTGCAGAAGATTATACTGAGTAGTTTACATTGAAAGTTGTAATTAGTAGGTTAGAAAGTCCAAGTATCTTATTATATTGTGCAACTTGACAACTTGTAATAAGGGGTTCTTATCCTATAAAAGGATCCCTTAGTCACCACCTTCGATGCATGCAATTTTTCTTTAACTAATAACCAAAACAGAACAACCTCTCTAGTAACTTAGTTACTGATTCACAAATCCTTTTACAATCAAAGATTCAAGGTTACTTTTGTAATCCTGGTGATAGTTAGATCATCCGTATTATCTCATCAATAATATTGAATCGTTTTGTGTTATTCAAGTTGTGTTCATTGTTCATTACAATTCACGATTGCATGTTTACCACCTTTTGTTCCTTTAAGTGTGTTATAGTAAATTCCGCATACTAAAGCACATTCATTCTTAAATATCCCAAACACATTATTAAGATTAACATCTCAAGTGTTTGTATAATCCTTCACAATATATATATATAATATAATATATATATATATATATATATATATATATATTATATATATATATATATATATATACATATATATATATATATATATATATATATACATATATATATATATACATATATATATATATATACATATATATATATATATACATATATATATATATATATATATATATATAGGCTCCGGTTCCATTGAGAAGGTTTTTATTTTGAGAAGATTGAGAAATCTTCGTTTGAACAAACTGATTCATGTTTTTGATTTGATTCACAAGTAAACATCATTTTATGGTGAATCGAATCTATAAATTACAAATTTGATTCACAAATCATTGTTAAAATCGAGTTATGATGATGATTCATTAAATTTGTACAGATGATTCAGTATTCTACATATATCGCAAAATCGAGAGATTTTTAACATTGATTCAAATTTTTTTTACACATTTTGACTTTTAATCACATTAAAATGAGTTTTACGCTTGAAAAACATGAATCAAAGTTAAAAATCTATCATTTTTGAAAACCTTCTCAATCTTCTCAAAATAAAAACCTTCTCAATCGATCCGGATTATATATATATATATAAACGCAGGTTGGGTCGACATTGTCGACCCATTCTGCTTCTTAAATTGTTATAATAATTATGTTAGAATAAAAACTGTTTTAAAAAGTATTTAAACATATATATATATATATACGCGGGTTGGGTCGACATTGTCGACCCATTCTGCTTATGAAATTTTTATAATATTTATTATTAAATGAAAACTGTTTTTAAAACAAAAAATATATATGTATACGCAGTTTGGGTCAACATCGTCGATCCATTCTGCTTCTTAAATTGTTTTGATATTTATTTTAAAATAAAAACAATTTTAAAAAGTTTTTAAATTAAAAAAAATATATATATATACAGGCAGTTTGGGTCGACATTGTCGACCCATTTTGCTCAAATTTTCAACTCACTTTGACTGACTTTTTGGTTGAAGAAACTATGGGCCATGGGCTAAAACCTGAGCTTTTGGAGTAGTGTGAGCTTCTAAGATAAGCTAACACGTGCAACCGATTTGAACTCTTGTCGAATGAATCGAGCTCGTTCTATTCGAGTATTATTGAGTCTTGAGCTCGATCCCAAAAAACGAGCTCAAAATGTTTATCTCAAACTCGGCTTAAGTTATATTTAAATTCTTCGAGCCAAACTTAAATGTAATCGTATAATTCATTTTTAGTTTGTTAAAGAAAACATCACTAAAAGTAAATTCGAGCTTTTGAACCAGGCTCAAGCTCAGGGACGAAGTTTATATAGGGCAAGAAAGGGTCAAGGGGTTGTGACTCCCAAATCTAGGACCATTAAGCTTTATTTTATTTTTTTAATTTTGTATGGTATTTCCAAAAAAAAAAAAAAAGTATGAATGTAAAATAATTATAGGTTTGACCCCCTCAAAATTATTACGACTATATTTCGGCCCTTCTAATAATATTGCTCAAGTTCCGTCCCTGCTCGAGTTAACTTCAATTCTATATCAACCTGAACTTGAACTTCTCTCATGAAAACTTGTCAAGCTATCGAGCCGAACATAATATTATCGACTTAAGTGAACCTTGCACACACAAAAAAGTGAAAAAATAAATAAATTACTGTGCTTCACCGCCGGCCATTTGCGTCAAAATCCACAGTGAAAAAAAGTTAAAAAGTTAAAAAAAAACCAAAGTTACCCCAAAATAGAAAAACATAAAATTTTGAGATGAAGATGATGGATGAGATAAGGGTTTAAAGACCCACCTTTCATTTCCCTCTTTTTCATCATCTCCTCACTCGCAAACTCTCATTAAAACATATCATCATTTGCAGAGCTCATACCTCCATTAAAGGTCCTACCTTTATCTTCACTCTACCTTTATTTCCATCTGGGTATCTCTAATTTGTTCATTTAATGCATAAAGACTTGTTTTTTTTTTCAAATGGGTCAGTCTTATTTTGCTGAATTATAAACTTGGTTTGATTCTTTGTAGTTAATATGTGATTATTTCAATTGGGTATCTTTAAAGATTCAATTTTGAGAAGTGGGTCACTCTTAATTTGCTGAAATTTTGAACTTTTTTTTATTTTTTGTAGTTAACTGATGATTATTTCAATTTGGTATCTTTAAACATTACATTTTGAGAAATGGGTCACTCTTAATTTGCTGAAATTTTGAACTTTTTGTGATTCTTTGTAGTTAATATGTGATAATCTCAATTGGGTATCTTTAAAGATTCAGTTTTGAGAAGTGGGTCACTCTTAATTTGCTGAATTGTAATGTTGTTTTGATTCTTTATAATTTCTTGATTATGGGTATCTTTAGTTTGTTGTGTTAGTGTATAAAGATTGGTTTTTGAGTATTGGGTCAGTGTTGTTTTGCTGAATTTTTAAACTTTTTGTGATTATGTAGTTTTATTGGTGATGAATTGAATTGGGTATGTGTAATTTTTTGCTTTAATGTATGAAGATTATCTTTTGAGAAGTGGGTCAGTCTTAATTTGCTGAATTATGAGCTTGTTTAGATTCTTTATAGTTGACTAGCAGGGTACCCGCGCGTTGCGGCGGCGGATTATGTGACGTATTTCAACTCCTTAACTAAGGAATTTATGTCGTCTTTTTGGGTCTTTTTTAAAGTCATTCGTATAACATGAGCCCGTTTGGCCAGTGCCCGTTTAGCCCGTGCCCGTTTGGCCCGTGTCCGTTCGGGTTCTAGCCCGTTTAGCCCGTGCCCGTTTGACCCGCGTCCGTTCGGGTTCTAGCCCGTTTGGCCCGTGCCCGTTCGGGCTCTAGCCCGTTTGGCCCGTTGCCCGTTCGTGCTTGAATATTTGTATAATGTGCTTTATTATTTGTATTAGTAACATTTAATGTAGAAATTGTGTTTAAGTTGGTTATACAATATGCTTGATAATTTGTATTTCTTATGTAAAGGGTGTTTTAATAACTAAATTAATTGTATTTATTGACCAATTAATTAATTGACTACATTAAATATTTTGACCAAATTAATAATGCTTTGTATTTTGTATATTAAGCTTTAGGACTTGTAAGTCTTAAAATTAAGATTGATGAGAAAGATCATTAATAATGCTTTGTATATTGTATAATAAGTATTATAGCTTGTAAGTCTTAATTTTAAGACAAGAGAGAGTGAGTCATAGATGCTTTATACTTTGTGCTACAGGAATTCATCTACAGTGTTTTGTGAGAGAGTGCACAGGGAAATCTACAGTAACCCGATTATAATATTGCCCCCTCTCCCACAAATTCCAGAAGTCTCCCACATTTTCCACAAACACAAACACACAATTCTGGAAGATCCACTCTCTCAATCCACAGCCACAAAACCCAAACCGCAAACACATAACACACACATCGGATTTATCTATCATCAAAACCACGAACGGCGTGTAAAAAAAACCTCCCACTAGTGTTTTCCGGTGAACGGAAAATGAATCAGGGGTTCTTTGGATTGGCTTATTTTACTGGCTCTCACTTTTTGAGGCCTTGAATTCATCAACTGTCAACACAAAAACAAAGGTATATTGATTGATTACTTTTACTTCTTTTTTTTTTTCGAATTTTGATTTTGGATTTCCTTTGTTTTTTAGAACTGTGTTAGATTGAAGAAGAATTGGTATGCTGGCCGGATTCATGCTAATACTCATAGATTCATGTAAGTTTTTTTTTTTTTTTTTTTTTTGATTCCGAATGTTTTGTTTCAATTGAAAATATTATAGTAACGGGTTGTTTGGGTAAGCCTGACAACATGGTGGTTTCGCTAAGTTTGGCATGGTGGTTTCGTTGGGTTCTTACGCCTGACGATAATATCATACTTTGTGTTGATTTGGCACTTGGTTTGATTGCAGATTGTGCCGGGAGAGGACATTATCATACTGCAGATAAGCTTTTTGGAATGTGGTGCTGTTCTTAGAGGTAGTTTTTTACTATAGCTGTTTTAGTCAATCGGTGTGAAAATAGATTAGTATTTACGTGTTTACGGGTGCAACAGGTATAGCTCAATTGAATGATTCACTTAAAAAATTGATATGATTTTTTTGTTATTTTTATTTTTATTTAGCTTGATTTGAATGATGAACTGTAAATGAAGTTGTTAGATAATCCAAGCTGAATTTGATATAATGTTGCTATGCATGTGGATTAATGTGTGTTGAATCTGAATTTTTGTATAATGATCTGATCTAACTTAACAATTATTACTTTGTTGTGTTTATTGTTACGCATAAAGTTCGATATATTTTTAAACCATGAATTAAGAGTTTATACATTTTTAAAGGAATAAGTGTGTCACTGATTTTTTTTTTTTTTTTTTTTTGCATTTCTAATGATTTTTTGTTATTTATGATTGAGTCACCTGATTGCTTAATAAAATTGATTTAATTGATGTAATTTTTATTTGTGCCGAATTTTATAATGTTATGTTTTATTTGAGTTGATTATTTAAGCTGGTTGATGTCAATTGTGTAACTGATTTATAGTTACACAAGCTGAAGACTCATGGTAATTTGACCACGTTATTAGGAGGAGTATTGGATTGTAATTTTTTGTATACGGTGTAGATTTAATAAAGTGTGGCGATGGTAGCTCGATTTGTAGATATTTCGTTTTTGGATTCTGAATGTAGATGGAAGTGGTATATTGTTGTAAGATTCTTATAATGATTTGAGTCGATCTATGGCTTCGTCTTTACGAGGTTTTTTTGGTTAGCAGAATGAGATACTGAAAAGTAACAAATTTTTCTTGGCTGCTGTATGTTTGTATGCGAAAGAAGATTTACTTGACTTCGAATATTAGCTTATTTGTATTTCGTGCTAGCATCTAAACGTGTTTTTACAATTTGCTTTTATACTTGACAATTTTTTTTCTTATTTCTCGAGCATATGTCTTTCGTGAGCTTTGATTAACCGTTATTGTATGTGTTGAATGGTTTGCCAGACGGTGCAAGGAATGCGTCACATCTTGCTGGACACAAATCTAAGGTAATAAGTCGGTGTTACTATAAATGATAAGCAACCTGTACAGGCTGCATTGGGGCCTGAAAGGAGGGTGTTTAGGTGCTTAAATATGGCTGATAAGAGGGTGTTTAGGTGATTAAATGGGCCTGAAAGGAGGGTTTTTAGGTCCTGAAATTACGGGTAAAGAAGGTGGCTGAAATGGGGGCTGAAAGGAGGGTGTTTAGGTGCTTAAATGGGGTTGAAAAGAGGGGTTTTTGGTGCTGAAATTGCGGCTAAAGAAGGTGCCTGAAATGGGGGGCTGAAAGGAGGGTGTTTACGTGCTTAAATGGGGCTGAAGGAGGGGTTTTTGGTGCTCAAATTGCGACTAAAGAAGGTGTCTGAAATAGGGGCTGAAAGGAGGTTTTTTTTGTGCTGAAAGGAGGGCCATTTGCTTCGATGAGTTTCAAGTTTCAACCTTTTGGCAGAATGCATATCGGTCAGGTATGTTCTAAGGTTAAAAATATTTATCCACAACAATTTTATAAATGTTAGTATGCGCCCATGTGATAGTATGGTTTATTGTTGTTAACCAACCTTAATTTCCTTTTTGTGTTAAAAGTAAGTAAGCTCATTTCTGATAATAAGTTTTAGGTAAAGCTTTTATTTACCATATTCTGTAATTTCAGTTTGTAGGTGTTTGCATCGCAAGCTATTGTTTTACTATGAGACTGCTAATGTAGTGGGTGTTAGGAATTGCTTATGAAAGTAGCTTATCTGTGCTTTGGTAAAAAATAAGTTTCTAAAAAAGTGTTTTGGGTTGCTATTTATTTGATAAATTGATATGAATGTTTTACGTGATTTAGATGCTGACATTAATAATAGAGATGGCCATTTCGACCCGTCTATGGCTGGAATGGCTGGGTTAATTTGCTTATACTTATTTCAAAATGAATACATCTGCATATTTTTCAGTTCTTTTCTTGAGTTTCGTACTAATCTATTAAGATCAAAATTTTGAAACAAGATTATTTTGGCGGCTTACAATTTGAATACATGTTGCTGACTTTTGACCTGTTCGTGGTAGTTCCATCGTAGCTAAATTTTTAAGATTGCCCTTTTAAACTGTTAGGGACAATGTTGGAATTTAACCTTTGTAAAACAACTTTTTATTTTGTTGCAGGCCATGACTCGAGCTGGAATGGGGAGCAAAGAGTTAATGGCTAGAGCTGGCTAATGAGCTACTTTCTTCTTGGACACACTGATGTGGACATACAAAGGTATATAAAATTGTAAATTTGAGTTGGGTTTTTAGTTTAGTGAAATGGGTTTCTGTAGTAGAAATATAATTCATTTCGTAACTAAAGGTACCAATTATGCCGGACAAGGCTAAGCACCAGAAAAGCAGGTTCAATGAAGTCCTAACTCAACCCCAGAAATCCATTCATTTTGTAGTGACCTTGGGAAGATCGGCGTTCCGTTGTATTCTATCACGTCAGATAAAGAAAGTACAAAAGTTCTCGAGGAGGAGAGTCTGTTGTTGGCGAAATCCGTACCGTTCGCTCGCTCTAGAGAACATCCTTCAGCGAACGCTTCCAAAGGCGACCAGCTTTCAATACTAGTTGTTACCTTACGCTGCCATTTTTCTAATATTATTGAATAGCATGGCTGGGGGCTAAGATAACTCAAATGGGAGAGCCGTGTTATGGGTGACCTATCCGAACATCAGATGCAGGATATCTCACGCGCAGACTTGTTGAAGTAGTTCAACACATTGTTATACGTCGAACTCTTCTCATTACATTATGAACTGAGTAGGGCTAGTGTTTTTACAAGAAATCTCTAGCCAACCTTCCTGCAAGAGATCTTTTCTTAACATCAAACATATTGACCCGAGTCCCCACGTCCGCTTTTCTCCGCCCGAAACCCAAGAAGTTGGCTTTGCCAACACAACATTAGGGCCGTCCCCTTCATTCTATACTGACCCTGGCCCGGGCTGGCTTTTTGGGAAGCCCGTCCCCACCGTGCCTTCATAGGCATAGACGTAGTAGAAAAAACGGGGATAGGCGTCGCTTTTTGCGACCACAGAAACGCTTTCAGCGTTCCGCAGAGCCCTGCTGCGGCGCCGTCTCAGGAATTGCCGGGCTCCCCTCCGCCGGCACCAATCCCCCCGGCGGAGCCTATCCCGGAACCGATGCTCTTTTGCGCTACGATGGACTTTTTTACTCTTTAAGTGCGCCACTCCTTCTTTTGTCCTGTATCTGTAGCTGCTTTTCCCGCACTCTCTTTTATCCCGCCGAAGGTCCCCCTTACGTAATAGGGGTTAAGTTAAAGGGGGTGCACACCGTGGTCAAATATGCGAAAGTCCGAGGCAGAGACCAGAGGAAGAAGAAAAAGACTGGAGAAGAAAGGGTTCCTCACCTCTCTCTTACGCTTGAGTTCTTTCAGAAACAAGATAAAGCGAAGGCGATTCACTTTCGCGTGAGGACTTTATTCACATTTTACGGACTTATTACGGCTTACAGAATTCGGAGATAGTGGGGATAGATGGGCTAGGAAATATGAAGACGCTAGGTTCCCCCTATGGCGCTACGCATCGTTCCCTTCGGTCGAGCGAATCCCATTGTTCCGGTCCGAGAATCCCTATGTCTGAGGTCGAGCAGCTACGCTCTCGTTGGTCGAGGTTAGATCCTCGTATGTCGCCACTCTCGTCACTGGGCGTTGTCACTGATGCTCCCATAAAGCTTCCTTTCCTGAATCTTAGCTCTTATCTTTCTTATTTATTCTGACTACTATCACTTTATAAACCGGGCCTGACTTACTAGCCCCTAGCTGTTTCAATGGTAGGAGCAGGGGATTGCAGAGGGACATCCGTGCTAAGAAGAAGGGACTGCAGCCCCAAGGTGTAGCATCAGTTCCAGACAACCGCTCAAGTTCAAGTAATTCTGTCCTAGGAAGAAAGGCTCGAAAGCCTAAAGCTATGATTTACCATCCTAGTCCATTTTGTACTTCTCTTATGGGCTCGAGGCAAGACAAGCAGCCCGCTTCGCTTCCTCAATTAAGCCATACATTTGAAGCATAAAAACATCCAATAAGGGTTTTGAAGGCTGAAGGTCTGAGATATTATTGGAAAAATGGATGAATTGTTTTGATGTAGTATTGTTATTGTATTATTGTATAATAGTATTTGTATAATAATATGTTATAATATTTGACAAGATTCAAACTTGGACTCCTTTTAAACAGTTACTCATTTGCCCATTTTTCTAACTTTTGATGCACGTGTAACATGCATAGCTTGATATAACTTTAGAACAATATCATTATGCTGAGATTTAGTATCTTTGTTCTTCGGCTGCTATATATATGTTGTTGTTGTATCTTTGTATCTTTATTTAAGTGGGGTGCATCTGAATGTATATATCTAATATCTTTGAGATTTATCTTTGAGATTTAGTAACTTTAGGCCAGTATCTTTGTATCTTTATTTAAGTGGGGTGCATCTGAATGTATATATGTTGTTGTATATATACATTTTAGAAACTGTTGCATATGAATTGACTGATCGACCCGTGAAGAAATCTTTAACTGACTCAACCTTTTATCCACTATTAAAACTTGATTTGATCGTTATTGCAGGTGGATAACTCCGAGAACTGGGAGCAAACAACATTCCAGTGATTAATCGGTACGTACTCTTTTTTGATATAGTATAAAGCGGAAACTTCTTTGATGGCAATTAGCGCACACACTGAACTTGAAGATTTATTTCATTTTTTCCGATATGAATCTATCATAAAGCGTGGCGACTAACAATGACAACTTCACAACTTCCAATTCAACAGTGTCAATCAAAGCATAATTATTAAACACTTCACAACTTCCAATTCAACAGTAAAAATCTGGATCTTGTTCTTTTTCATCTTGTCTTGTTCTCTTTTAATACTCCCTCCGTCCCAATTTTATTGTCACTTATTCCTTTTTAGGACATCCCAAAATTATTGTCACATACCCAAAATAGAAAGTGAATAGATAGTGGAGTTTGGTAAAGTTTACTATATTACCTTTGGTTGAAATTAATATTGCAAACTTTAAAGAAGTGGTAATTAATTGGTTAAGTGTAAACTTGTCATTTGGCAAAAAAGTAAGAGAGAAAGTAGTGATAGTGACATTTTTCTAAAAAAATGTGTTTTTTGTCAGGTGATAATAATTTTGGGACGGAGGGAGTACTAATCAGTCATTGTCGTTTGATATTTAGCTTTCAAAGATGCAAACATTAGTGGACATGACAAATAAATTATAATTAGACCACTTTCAACAATAACTTAGTTTTAAACTTTAAGGCACTGCCACGTCAGCTTTAACACACTCATTCTTAAATCAGCTTTAACACAACCAACAATAACTCAGCTTTAACACACATTAACTCACCTTTATATCAAATATTTTCAAATTCAACCCCTAACTTATAAATTACTTCATTTTTTAAAAACATAACATTCATTAAAAAACATAACATTACATACTTAATAAAAAACACCAAGATTACAACGAAATTAAAAAAACATAAAATTACATACTTAATAAAAAACACCAAGATTACCTCGCCAAGATAAGTCTTGTCAATTTCCAAGTCCACCACATGAAGAATTTCATACTCCACCTGAACATATCTTTCCGGTTTTCCAACCGGAAAATGAACCGGTGAACAATCCACCGGTTGCCTACCAAGACCCAAATCCGTTTGGTTTATCAGAGGAACAACTCAGACAAATGGAGCAATATATGGAAGTATTCCTAGAGTTTGAACAACGTGAAAGAGAAGAGGAAGCTGCTCGTTTGGAGCAGCAAGTCAGGGAGGATGAAGAACGTAGGAAGAACTGGGAAATGGGTTGGTTCTCACCTGATTCCTCTTCGACTGAAGATGGTTACCCAGACTCAGATGATACCTTCAATTAATTTGTATCGTAGTTTCATTCGTAGTTTCTTTTTAATTTCCTTATCGTATTTTCATTTGTAGTTTGGTTTTAATTTCCGTATCGTAATTTAATGTAATTTCTATTTGCCGTTTAATGTATTTCTATTTCATGTTTAATTTATTTCTATTTGATACTTTAGAAAACATTACATAACATATCAAAGAGCCAAATTTAAAAAAAAAAAAAAATTTTTTTTTTTTTTAAAAAAAAAAACACATTTCGGCGAAAGTGATTTTTTTTTTTTTTTTTTTTTTTTTTTTACAAAACTACCCTTAACGCATCGTTAAGGGGTTAACTTGCACCCTTAACGCTGCGTTAACTCACCCATGCCCCAACGCCTAACGCGCCTTAACGCAGGCATAACGCGGGTTTTTGGGGCCTTAACGCAAGGTTTGTGTTAACCTTTGAAAGTGGTCTAACTAGATACTAATCAGTCATTGTCGTTTGATATTTAGGCATTTAACTTTCAAATATGCAAACATTAGTGGACATGACAAATAACTAGATACTAATCAGTCATTGTCGTTTGATATTTAGGCATTTTACTTTCAAATATGCAAACATTAGTGGACATGACAAATTATAAGTTTATATTAAACCACGTGATGACGACGCCGTTTCACTGTCCTACCTATGGGCTTTTCCCGCCTTTTTTCCTGGGCCATCTTTAGCCTGCCTCCATTCATCCATCGCTGTTGATTTGCTGTGTTAATAATCCATGGTTGGTTTGTTGCGTTAATAATTGATGGTTGGTTTGCTGCGTTTCTCTCGAACCTGCCTTTCTCTGTGCGTATCTTTTCGATCGGTGTGTTCAAGTTTGGGGCTTTTGATTTATACAAGGTTTAGTGGCCGATTGGCTGCTGATTCACGATTCCGGTGGTGAGAATTGTTGTTAATTAAATGATTGGTTGAAAACCCTAATTTTGCGATTGATGTCTGCAATTAGTGGCCGTTTGGCTTTAGCCCTTTTCATTTTTATGGGGTTTACTTGCCGGTTGCCTGCTAATTGATGATTTAAAATGATTAGTTGGAAACCCTAATTTTTGGCTTTCGTTATTAGCTGTCGTTTTTTGCTACGATTTGTGCTTTAATATATATAGTAATGCGGTTTAGTTGCCGTTTGGCTGCTAATTGATGATTTAAAAATCATTACTTGAAAACCCTAATTTTTGGGTTTTCGTTATTGCTGTGGTTGCTTATTTGTTCATTGTAGATATTCGTGAACATCTTGGCTACGCAATCACACCGACAATGTGATTGCACCCAAGTCGGGTGGTTGACAACGCTACAGAAAAGTTGTGGCTTCAGTCATGCTGGATTAGCCGTATGCGCCCCTATCATGGCAGGGCATCACGGTAACGTGTTTGCAGCCGGGGGGTGGACTAATCTTGCCATGGCAACTTAGTTGGTTTGCAGCCATGTCGTGCGTAGTGTGGATGGCGCAGCAAACACCTATGTTTGCAGCCACCAGTAACAATATAGCTACTATAGTGCGAAGGTATGCTAATCAAGAAATTTGTGGTAATGCTACAACTGCTGTTTTGTTGTCTTCGTTGTATCTGCCCTTTTAACGGTCTTACATGAATGGCAGTGGGTTCGTAAAGACTTGAGGAATGTCCGTGTCTTGGCGGGGCAACATGCTATGTTTGCAGCCATGGCGGATACCTCGGCGTGTGCAGCTAGGCCATGAATTAACCTGACCCAATTTCGACGGATGCAAAACATGGACGGATGGTAGAGTGCGATACACAGTCGCCTCAGCAACCTCCATTTGCGCAACCAAGGCATCGGGTAATCTAATTTTCCACGTATATATATTATAAGCCTATGATGACTGTTATAATTTGGAGAAAATGAAATAACTCATTCAAGATTTTAACACAAGTTGGCATGGCAAATACCGGACGGTGTAGTATAAACAATTACTATGCAACGGGTTTTATTTTTGCAGCCCTGTTAAAATCTTCGTGTTTGTGTCAACTGAAATCAATTTGCAGATCTGAGGCTAACTATTTACTTTAATTTTTGAACTCAATGTTCGCAGTTCGTATTGGTTGGTTATGTGTTTGCAGACCTCAGTTTCAATCATATTTTTTTATATTTGTATGGTGTTAGTTGTCATTGTAAGAGGCTATGATGCTGATGATTAGCCGATGATGACTTTGGGTTTAAATGGCTCATTTGTGGCCTAATTTAGATGGTACAATGGTATACTGATGGTATAATGTTGGATACTTATGGTATAGTACTGATGGTATAATGGTAGAATTGTGTGTCCATTCCCCATTCCTTTTTCTTACTCTTTGGGTATGGCTTCTACCTAAAACGTCACCGTATTCTATGTGGTTTAATATATATAGCAATGTGTGTTTATTGAATGTGGTAGGCATGTGTACAATATATGTATTTGTTATTGAGTATGCAGTAAGTGTAGCCGGAATAATGCGCTATGATGATTGGTATATTACTGAAACTGTTTGAAGTCTGAGAACATCCGTGTCTTGGCAGGGCGTTTACACTAACGCAGCCATGGCGGTTGTTCCGGCTTTGTCAAATATGTTATTCATTATAGTATATATTAAACCACAAAGCATACGGTGCCGTTTCATTCCGGATACATAATTGCTTTGGTCAGTCCATGGCAGTTTATTATGTTTGCGTGCCTGAGTTTTTTCAACTGACTGATGCGGATTTTTTAAATATGACCATTAAGGCAATGATGATCATCACATTTGACTTAACCCCGTATCTTGGCTTGGCAGTCACGCTACAGATGTGGCTGCAGCCATGGCGGGAGTTTTGTACTGTGGTGGATTTCTGTATCTGAGCCAATGCATTGCTGCAAAAAAGAATAGCAAGTTAGGCTATGCTTCTAAGCCTAAGCCTGCGCGTTTTGCGCTCCTCCGCATCCTCAGATGTTCTTCTAATCTTTTGTTGTTATGTTTTGGTATAAATAAGTTCTTTCCTACACGGTTATTGATTGAGGATTAATTTCTTCTTATGCTTTAGTGGGAACCTTACTTTGTTAGTTAAGGTTATTGTTTGGAGATGCATACGGTTTGTCACAACATTTTAGTTTTTTGGATACTTTATGTCTCATGTTTCGATTTCCTGCAAATTTGAATGACGGTGCACAATAGCGTGGGTTGATTTGATTAGAATAATTGTCAGCTATATGAAGCAGAAGGATTTAATCAGGTACTTTAGATTTATATTTTATAAATAGGGGTTTATTTGCGTCATTGATGGGCTGTGTTGTTGATTTTCAGAAGTGAGAAGAGTTTATCTAATTTAACTGCAGGAAGTCGATGATAATGCGCGAGTTACCCAGACCGTGGCTCGGGTGAGTTATGAATCATTATCGTTTTCATTTTGCTGTCTATTTGGTTTCCGGTTCCCAACATGTATGTTCTGTAATCCATATTGAATATCAGTGGAATTATCATTGGAACACATAAGCTTCTAAATTTGCTGGTAATGGTAGTTTCTTTTAGATAATGTAGAATCAGCAGTATTGTTACTTTTATGCATGCTAAACTCTGTAGATACCTGCTACAATAGGTCGTCTTAACAAGTTACTTGCTATCATTGTCACAGCCGAATCGTCTGCCACATATCAGCTCCCATAATGTGATTCATATTGAAACAATAATACTTTGTAATTCGTTGGTTCACATACTGTTAGCGTATTTTCCTTTTTGTAATGCTGATGCACACAGTAAATTTATTAAGCGAATGCTTCTAGATAATTATATCTTGCAAATTATGTATCCGGAAACAATTTCAGGGATCATTCACCCACACCTGGCTAGAAGATTTTCTTGGCGACGGTATATTCACAGTTGATGCGCACCAATGGCGCGAGCAGAGGAAGTTAGCGAGCCATGAGTTTTCTACAAAAGTTTTGAGAGACTTTAGCAGTCTAACCTTCAGAAAGAACGCAGTAAAAGTTGGAAACATGTTTTTAGAAGCAGCAAACCGCAACCAAACCGTTGACATAAATGTAAAGTTTTTTCCTTTTTTAATATTTTTCAGTTTAACACCGAATAAGACTTCCTATGGCTTATCGTCACAACCTGAATATGCGTACATACAGGAGTTAAGGAAGAATATCAAAGTCGTTGATGATTTTGTATATAAGGTGATCAAGACCAAGACAGAACAAAGGCAAAAGCCACAAGATGATTTTTTGGTAAGCCTTAAGTTAATAGGAATTCTATAAAATATACAAAGGCAAGTCATTCAATTTTAGCGTAAAACCTATAGACATGTTCATTTATTTTTTAAAACCTACTTATTTGCTTAGTATACTTTATAATAAGTTAACAGGTGCATTTTTCACAGACTTGCTACTATTAATATTTACAAATATAGTGATACTGAACTTCATGGTGGCTACAGATGATAGCAGAGACTACAAGAACCAGCGTATACTCATCATAGTGCACGTACGTATATGCTCTAAACTAAGCAATGTGCGGCAGCCGGTTTAGAAGGTCAAAGCGGAAGGTACGTGTTAACGCCTGCAAACAGTGAGTTTAGACATACCAATTATGATTGATTAAATATTTACTGAAAAACCTCTCATTTTTTTCTCTTTTTTCCAGCTTCTGAGATTAATTGACTTGACCTACAATCTTTCAAGGATGCAGTTACCAAACATTCTACTAAATGTGCTGTGGAGTTGGTTGATGCAGAGGAACGACTTTTTCTTCTATACAATGTACACAATCGGAAGCACAGGAAATCTAAGGTATTACAACGTCTAAATATTCTACTTTATTTACGAGAAATCACCTCCGCCAAAAAAAAGGCCCGCCCGCAACGCGGCGGACCGCTGCCATTCTAATAAATCATAATAACTAGAGAATCTTCCCTTTCAAGCCAACATAATTTTGGTAGTACAAAGTTAGTCTACGGACAGTGGTGATCGAAAAAGGGATATAGTGTTCGTTTGAATCGAACAAAAAGTGTGTTTGGTGCACAAGCTCTTTCTTGTATGCCACCATCTTACCATATGCATATGATTAAACTATTTTCCATTTTAAATTTGACTCGCCTGAAGGCATGTCAACATTCTTATTAAACAACTAGGAAATCATATTCGAGTTTTAAACCATTGGCATCAATATATAATCATTTTTGTAATTCAATGGGGGACAAAAGAGTAAATACCTTGATTAAGTTTAACATTCCTAATTCTGGGTAAGAAAAAATGGATTTAATTATTCGAAATATATAAGTAAGAACCAAATAAGTTTTGAAACCAAAAAATAAGACTAAATAAACACCCCCTTAAGTGCAGATGGTTTAACTTAACAACTAGTAATATGTCATCAAAACGGCCATTTTTTCCCCTAATTTGACGACACCTGGAATGAGATATAGTTTGATCAATAACAACTCTTTGCAGAAAAAACCATTTGCTATATTAACTTGGAATATTATAATTATTAATGAATTACTGAAAAAGGTTTTGAATAATTAGTGCTATGTAATGAATTAATATGCAAAATTTACAAGAATCATCCCGGCCCTCAACTAAAAATAAGCATGAAGACAAACCATACACAAAATAAATCAAACTATATTGCAGTATTTGTAGATCTGCTGGCTTAATTATTTGAGGTTTAGTACTATAATGATTTGAACGTATCGAAGTTTAGTGTATAATGCTCATCATCAAAGCTACTTTTCCATAGTCAGGGAGGATGAAGAACGTAGGAAGAACTGGGAAATATGTTGGTTCTCACCTGATTCCTCTTCGACTGAAGATAGTTACCCAGACTCAGATGATACCTTCAATTAATTTGTATCGTAGTTTCATTCGTAGTTTCTTTTTAATTTCCTTATCGTATTTTCATTTGTAGTTTGGTTTTAATTCCGTATCGTAGTTTAATGTAATTTCTATTTGCCGTTTAATGTATTTCTATTTCATGTTTAATTTATTTCTATTTGATACTTTAGAAAACATTACATAACATATCAAAGAGCCAAATAAATAAATAAATAAAGACAAGGGGCAAAAATGACAAAAAATAAAACATTTTGTATGAAACAATAAGGGGCGAAAGTGATTTTTTTTTTTTTTTTTTTTTTTTTTTTTTTTTTTTACAAAATAACCCCTTAACGCAGCGTTAAGGCTGCGTGCTGCGTTAACTCACCCATGCCCCAACGCCTAACGCGCCTTAACGCAGGCATAACGCGGGTTTTTGGGGCCTTAACGCAAGGTTTGTGTTAACCTTTGAAAGTGGTCTAACTAGATACTAATCAGTCATTGTCGTTTGATATTTAGGCATTTAACTTTCAAATATGCAAACATTAGTGGACATGACAAATAAATCATAATAACTAGAGAATCTTCCCTTTCAAGCCAACATAATTTTGGTAGTACAAAGTTAGTCTACGGACAGTGGTGATCGAAAAAGGGATATAGTGTTCGTTTGAATCGAACAAAAAGTGTGTTTGGTGCACAAGCTCTTTCTTGTATGCCACCATCTTACCATATGCATATGATTAAACTATTTTCCATTTTAAATTTGACTCGCCTGAAGGCATGGTGCATCAACATTCTTAGTAAACAACTAGGAAGTCATATTCGAGTTTTAAACCATTGGCATCAATATATAATCATTTTTGTAATTCAATGGGGGACAAAAGAGTAAATACCTTGAGTAAGTTTAACATTCCTAATTCTGGGTCAGAAAAAATGGATTTAATTATGTGAAACTAGACTATAGACCCGCGGGTTTCGTGGGTGGCAATAAAAAAAATTGTATTGTAAGTAAAACAGTCATATTAAAAAACAACTAAACTATTTTGTTTTGACAGCAAAATGCATCAACCAAACTGCCATTTTGACAGCACAACAGAAACAAAATATTCCCACTTTTGACAAATAAAATGGCATATACAAAAATAAGTCATATAAAGTTAACAAAAAAAAAAATAAACCATTTTATGAATTATCAAAATTAAATATGTATAAGTTACAAAGGTTCACTAAGAAAGGAAAAAAAATGACAAATATCGAATCATTAAAAAAAAAAAAAAAAAAAGTCAAAATGAATAAACAAATGCGATAATAATATCGCTTATTTGCACATGCTTGTAGTGTCTTACATTTTTTGAAGAACTTTGGGATAAACAACATTCATAGTATCGCCGCAAACCTTTCCATCTTTATCGTATATCAACATCTTTATAAGAAACATATACCTGCATTAGCAAGTAGCTTCAAATCATTTCTGGAGCTGCTGATACAAAGTTGTCTATTACAAAGGCAGTACTATTAATAAGAGAATCACATAGATATCTAATGAGCTTAAAAATACATAACTGTGCAAGAGTCCGACTGCACATCTTTCTTTGGAGAATAAATAGCGACAAAAAAATTCAGAGCATATGAAGTTTAGAATGTATACGAGTGCTCTAACAATCCTTTCCACATGGTGATATACCATCGAAATAATCATAATCATTTAATCACCTTGAATACGCAATGCAAACAAACTTTTAAAAGTTTTCTTATTGAACAGCGGTAACATTGCGAACAGTTAACATAAAACTATCACAAACATATATAACTCTTACCTTTAATTTGTACATTTTATTGCGTGAAAATGTGACAATGCAATGACAGCACCTGAATTTCATCAATAACAGCATGAGTTGACATCAGCCATTTCAACGGTCACAGCTTTGTGCTTTGCACAGTCAACAACCTCTTTTCTTGACCGCATTCCCAAACGCATGTTCAGGTAGACTCTCAAAAGGCTCTTTTCCAGGGTCGTTTTTAGGCAAATCATAAGTAGCCCCTCTAATTGCCTTCTTATTTGGCCCATACGGTCTTGTTGCTGAGAGTGTGTCATATGCTGTATTCAACTTCACAAAGCATGGGCCATGAAAGTGTTAACTAACTTTGAAAGAAACAACGATATGTAATGAGCTGAGGGCGAGAATGGTAACTTACATCCATGTCACAAAACCAGAACATGTAAGCAATTGCAACAGCAGGAGCCCGGCCTAAACCTGCAGTGCAATGTACATACACTCTTCCTTTTCCTTTTGAAACTGCCCATTCTAATGAAGAAACAGCTTTCGGTAGCATGCTCCTTAACAAATCCCCATCACAATCTCGTGCCTGGCCAATTCATAGTATATCAGAAAAACATTTCTTTTCTTCGACCAGTTTTTGGCATAGTGAAGTGGAATCCAACAATAAAATAAAAGACGAAAAAGCTCCGATTTTGATTATTGAATATTATTGAATTTATGCGTACATGCCTTCGATTACTGAATATTAATGAATTTATGCTTACAGGACATTACTTTAATTTACAAAGGATGAAACTTTAACTTTAATGGCTTATAAGATTATCAACTGCAAGATACTACATACCTCGCACCAGAATGTCAGTTACCTGTTTCGGCTTATTTAGAAGGATATATCACAAGTCTCCAAATTACACATTTCCACAAATTTACAACTTAGCTTATATCACGCACTCTAAAACATGACCAACAAAGATTGTAAACCACTTTTACATACAAAAACTTAGAATGTGGGCTGTTCTTCAACCAAGATTAAACAAAACGACTCACACAAAGGCAACCATTCACGTCAATCTCTCCATAGGCAAAAGAAACCACAACAAAAGCCTGACCACACCAATCAATGCACCTGAGGTCCTTATAACCAACCAAACTAAACACAAACACAGATGAAAAATTCAACACCCCTTGTGGTGTTGTTGCTAACCGAGCCGTGACACTCTACGTGGGTGGTGGTCGAACCCAAGCAACTCCAACTCTTACATAACCTCACGCAAAAAAAAAAAAAAAAAAACCCCAACACACCCTATGTGGGTGCGTTTGTATTGAGTCGAAAACAACAACCAGCCCACTCTTGTGGTACCTGGATATCAATCGCAAAACAACTAAACATGTTTTATCAACCACACAATCTAAGAAAATTTAGCAATACAACAAACAACTAAAATTACCTCCCACTGTCATCCTGAAACAGTGGGTTTCGACCCGTATATTAAACCAAACGCAGCCTACACTTATTAAAATAAGCTGATCGAAATAACCAAAACAAAATAAAAAGATTACCAACCAGCACAAATACAATAATCACTTCCAATCCATTGGGTCAATCAAATCCTAAATACTAAACACATAATTAAAATTTTTAATCTAATAAATCAGATGTATAATAAACTAAAAACCATATCCCCTAACCTAAAATCTAAAAACATAAAAACCTAACCGTATATAAAGATACATATCAGTTACTTAATCATGTTATGAGAATGAATAACATTAAAAAAAAAAAAAAAAAAAAAAAAAAAAAAAAAAAAAAAAAAAAAAAAAAAAAAAAAAAACAAACCTACCGGAAAATATAAACACGGCGCTAATTGATGATCGGCACACCAGATTTATGAGAGAAGCGCTAATTGATGATCGGCACACCAGATTTATGAGAGAAAAGGGATGGTTGATAACTTGATTTATGAGAGAACTGCAAGGAGTTAGTTAGAAAAAGTCGGTAAGGATAAATAGTATCAGAAGGTGACGCGTGTATTTATGACGTCAGATTATGACGTAAGAATAGGGGCTAAATGGCATTCAAAAATCTTTTGTTTTATTATATATAAAGATACCGACAGACCTATAAGTAAGAACCAAATAAGTTTAGAAACCAAAAAATAAGCCTAAATAAACACCCCCTTAATTGCAGATGGTTTAACTTAACAACTAGTAATATGTCATCAAAACGGCCATTTTTTCCCCTAATTTGACGACACCTGGAATGAGATACAGTTTGATCAAGGGGAAACCTTTAAAAAATGTACGCAACTATACGGGAAAAGTGGTTTAACGTACCCAACTAAAAAACTTACCGATTCTTGGTCTAAACTCTTGAAAACCCCTCCAAAAACGCATTATTTGACCGGGTCAGCAGGTCAAAGGTTTTTTTAAGTTATAATGACCATTTTGCCCCTTATTCTTTGGAAAGTTGCAGCCACTGTCCTAACACTAAGTTACATAAATAGTCCTTGTCGTTACGCTAAATTGCGTCCAACGTCCAAAAGTATATTTTTTTCCGAAAATCATTTTTTTTCGAAAAATTATTTTTTTTGAAAAATAATTTATCTAAAAAAAAATTTCCGAAAAAAAAAAATTAATTTCGAAAAATTATTTTTTTTTGGAAAATAATTTTTCTAAAAAATTTTTTTTTCATAAAAAATAAATTTCTTTCAGAAAAATTATTTTTTTTATTAAAAAATTAATTTTTTTAGAAAAAAAAATAATTTTTCCGAAAAAAAATAATTTTTTATGAAAAAATAATTTTTTATGAAAAAATAATTTTTTTTCCTTAATTATTTTATTTTAAAAAAAAAAATTCTTTTTCCGAAAATAATTTTTTTATAAAAATTATCTTTTTTGAATTTTTTTTTTAGAAAAATAAATTTTAGAAAAAAAAATTTTAGAATTTTTTTTTTTTTTTTTTTGAAAAATTTATTTCGCAAAAAAATATTTTTTTTAAAAATAAAATTTTCGGAAAAAAATTTCTTTCTAAAAAAAAATATTTCGGGAATTTTTTTTTTTCTTTTTTAAATATTCGGAAATAAAAATTTAAATTATTTTTAAAGAAAAAAATTAATTTCGAAAAAAAAATTATTTGTACGTCGGACGCAACTTATTTTAACTAAAGGGACCGTTTATGTAAGTTGTGGGGGTAGGGTACTTGTGAAAAAAAAAAAAAAAAAAAAACTGCTACTTTGCAAAAACCGGTTGACCCGGTCAAATAATGCGTTTTTGGAAGGGTTTTCAAGAGTTTAGACCAAAAATCGGTAAGTTTTTTAGTTGGGTACGTTAAACCACTTTTCTCGTATAGTTGCGTACGTTTTAAAAATGTTTCCCCTTTGATCAATAACAACTAACTTGGAATATTATAATTATATATATATATATATATTAAAAGGCATTTGATACGACGCCGTGTCATGCCTTTTAATATATATTGCTACAGTTGCTACAGTAATAGGCTGACCCAATTTCAGGCCCATAATCAACTTTCGAAAATTGGCAAAAAATATCCTTGAAATTGACGACTCTTTGCAAAAAAAGTCCTTTTTCTAAAAAAATGTTTCAAAAATTGGCAAAAATTACCCCTGACATTGGCGACTCTTTACAAAAATAGTCCTTTTTCCAAAAAAAATGTTTCGACAATTGGCAAAAAATACCCCTGCCATTGGCGACTCTTTGCAAAAGGAGTCCTTTTTCGGGGAAAAAAAAAAAATTTACCCCCGGCCTACTCTCTACTTAATAAAAATATCGTGCAATAATCAACGAAATAAAACAACGCCCCGCCGCAACGCGGCGGATCGTCGCCCACCTCGTTATTAATGAATTACTGAAAAAAGTTTTGAATAATTAGCGCTATGTAATGAATTAATATGCAAAATTTACAAGAATCATCCCGGCCCTCAACTAAAAATAAGCATGAAGACAAACCATACACAAAATAAATCAAACTATATTGCAGTATTTGTAGATCTGCTGGCTTAATTATTTGAGGTTTAGTACTATAATGATTTGAACGTATCGAAGTTTAGTGTATAATGCTCATCATCAAAGCTACTTTTCCATAGTCAGGGAGGATGAAGAACGTAGGAAGAACTGGGAAATAGGTTGGTTCTCACCTGATTCCTCTTCGACTGAAGATGGTTACCCAGACTCAGATGATACCTTCAATTAATTTGTATCGTAGTTTCATTTTAATTTCCTTATCGTATTTTCATTTGTAGTTTGGTTTTAATTTCCGTATCGTAGTTTAATGTAATTTCTATTTGCCGTTTAATGTATTTCTATTTCATGTTTAATTTATTTCTATTTGATATTTTAGAAAACATTACATAACATATCAAAGAGCCAAAAAAAAAAAAAAAAAAAAAGACATGGGGCAAAAATGACAAAAAATAAAACATTTCATATGAAACAATAAGGGGCGAAAGTGATTTTTTTTTTTACAAAACAACCCCTTAACGCAGCGTTAAGGGGTTAACTTGCACCCTTAACGCTGCGTTAACTCACCCATGCCCCAACGCCTAACGCACCTTAACGCAGGCATAACGCGGGTTTTTGGGGCCTTAACGCAAGGTTTGCGTTAACCTTTGAAAGTGGTCTAACTAGATACTAATGAGTCATTGTCGTTTGATATTTAGGCATTTAACTTTCAAATATGCAAACATTAGTGGACATGACAAATAACTAGATACTAATCAGTCATTGTCGTTTGATATTTAGGCATTTTACTTTCAAATATGCAAACATTAGTGGACATGACAAATAACTAGATACTAATCAGTCATTGTCGTTTGATATTTAGGCATTTTACTTTCAAATATGCAAACATTAGTGGACATGACAAATAACTAGATACTAATCAGTCATTGTCGTTTGATATTTAGGCATTTAACTTTCAAATATGCAAACATTAGTGGACATGACAAATAACTGGATACTAATCAGTCATTGTCGTTTGATATTTAGGCATTTTACTTTCAAATATGCAAACATTAGTGGACATGACAAATAAATCATAATAACTAGAGAATCTTCCCTTTCAAGCCAACATAATTTTGGTAGTACAAAGTTAGTATACGGAGAGTGGTGATCGAAAAAGGGATATTGTGTTGGTTTGAATCGACCATAAAGGAAAAGTGTGTTTGGTGTAACAAAAGTAACAAGCTCTTTCTTGGATGCCACCATCTTACCATATGCATATGATTTCATTTAAATTTCACTCGGCTGCAGGCATGGTGCATCAACATTCTTAATAAACAAATAGGAAATCATATTCGAGTTTTAAACCATTGGCATCAATATATAATCATTTTTGTAATTCAATGGGGGACAAAAGAGTAAATACCTTGAGTAAGTTTAACATTCCTAATTCTGGGTAAGAAAAAATGGATTTAATTATGTGAAATATATAAGTAAGAACCAAATAAGTTTAGAAACCAAAAAATAAGCCTAAATAAACACCCCCTTAAGTGCAGATGGTTTAACTTAACAACTAGTAATATGTCATCAAAACGGCCATTTTTTCCCCTAATTTGACGACACCTGGAATGAGATATAGTTTGATCAATAACAACTCTTTGCAGAAAAAACCATTTACTATATTAACTTGGAATATTATAATTATTAATGAATTACTGAAAAAGGTTTTGAATAATTGGTGCTATGTAATGAATTAATATGCAAAATTTACAAGAATCATCCTGGCCCTCAACTAAAAATAAGCATGAAGACAAACCATACACAAAATAAATCAAACTATATTGCAGTATTTGTAGATCTGCTGGCTTAATTATTTGAGGTTTAGTACTATAATGATTTGAACGTATCGAAGTTTAGTGTATAATGCTCATCATCAAAGCTACTTTTTGTCGAGCAAACCTAAAAACCATATATATATATATATATATATATATATATATATAGTCTCACTATATATATATATATATATATATACTAGGTGAGTACCCGTGCATAGCAACGGAGGTTCCTAGCGGCAGACAATTAACGATATGCGATATTGTGGTAAGTGTTTGTCGTGCAAGAGCACGTAGAGTTTGTTGGCTTTCTTACCTAGCGGCAGCGGTGTCTAGTTTTTAACAATAGTTTGGCGGCGAATAGTTTCTTTCGACAAAGTATTATTAGCGTTAGTATTCTTTACGAAAAAGTTAAGAACAAAATTCTATAGTTTGCGTCATATGTTGGTTGCAACAATATTTCTGCGTGTGTTCTTTTGTTCTCAAGATAAACCATTATGGTGGTGGTTCATAGCCTTCAACTTAATTTCATTGCGGCCATTTTGTGTATTTATTGCGTCATTTTGTGTATTATTGATATGATCACAATAAATTTGAAAGTTTAGAAAATTTAAAAAATAAAAAAAAAAAAAAAAATATATATATATATATGGGAATATTTCAAAAAAAATTAAAATTTTAAAATTTTTAATTCCGAACTGTTTAAAAAGTTCAAAAAAATTTAAAATTTTAAATTAATAAAAAAAAAAAAAAAAAAAAAAACTTCGAATATTTTAAGAAAATTCAAAATATTTCAAACTTGTTGGCAACAAATGCTCCCTCAAAATTCAAAAGGTCACCGTCCCACGCCACAAACATATTTAGCCGATTTACTAAAACTTTCCCTCTACATGCTTAAATTATTTTACTCGTTTATCAAATAACACACTATAAAATGGAGCCACATGTGGTATATTACTAATACAACTTGATTGCAAATAATTTTGTGCTTTTGAATTCTATATTCAAGTGACCTTCCCCATGACAACCTATACCACTCTAATCTTAACTATATATAAGGCAAAAACGGTCAACACTTGGTCAATGCTGAAAAATGAACTTTCATTAATACCCAAATTGCCCTTGTGTCCATGCATAACTATTTCATGCATATTACTAATGATGATAAGAACACAAACCACGCTCGACAGTAAATACATTTGCCCATGTGTCCATGCATAACCGTTGCTATTCAAGACATTAAAGACATTAAAGAACAAATTGCCCCCAACAGTAAATACATTTGACCTTGATTATTCAAACGTTCCCAACATATTCCCTTGATTATTCAAACGTTCACACTGTATTCAAGACATTAAATACAGATACTCCTAGCCGATTTAAATAATCGATCTATCTCATGCCAACTTGAACCAACATGTTATTTTATCCTTGTCCACTTTTTTTTACTCCCTCCGTCCCATATTAAGTGTCCACTTTTCAAATGCACAAAGTTTTAGGAAAGTGAGGCCAACTACACTCTCTACCAATCAAATATCACTATTACCCACTAAAGTCTCTTCTCATTGGTTGAAAATATTCCCTGGACACTTAATTTGAGACATCCCAAGATTCTATTATGGACACTTAATATGGGACGGAGAGAGTATATATATCGATTACCCCAAGATTCCTTTTAATTTGTATAAGCGACTGACCCACATGTTACCAAAAGCACTCAACTTTCATTCTATTATATTCATTAGAGTGGTATAGGTTGTCATGGGGAAGGTCACTTAAATATCAAAAGTAGCAAAGAACGTGGGTAATGAATTGGTTTTGCCTCCATCACTATTAAACAATACAAATTATGTACATGGTGAGTAAAAATTTCAAAATATTTCAATTTACACTATAAACTTTATATAAAAATTTACACTATAAACATTATATAAAAATTTACTGTAAATCTTATATAAAAATTTACACCATAAACTTAAAATTTAAGCAATAAACTTCATAACAAACTTTACACCATAAATTCTATTAACAAAATAAATTCTATAGCAAAATTTACACTATAAACTTTCTAACAAATTTACAAAATAAACTTTATTACAAACTCCGGCGATAGCAACAAATTCAGGCACGGCAGTAGTTTTTCCGGCGAGGAAGCAAACTTTCTGGCGAGTCATTAAATTTTCCAGCCGGCTAATCTAAAAAAAACACATAAATCTATAAATAACGAAAAAATATTAATGAAAAATATTAACGAAAAAATATTAACAAAAAAAATCTTAACGCAAATTAAATATTTTCCGGAGAGAAATATTAATGAAAAATAAATATTTTCCGGCGAGAAATATTAACGAAAAAATAAAAATTTTTCGAAGAAAAATAATTTCTTTCCGGCAGAAACTATTAACGAAGAAATACCAAAACGATTTTCCGACGAGGCTGCAAATTTTCCGGCGAGAAAAGATATTAACGCAAATTAATTATTTTCCGGCGAGAAATATTAACGAAAAATAAATATTTTCCGGCAAGAAATATTAACGAAAAAATAAAAATATTCCGGCGAGAAATATTTTTTCCGGCAGAAAAAAATTAACGAAAAATACCTTAATTTTTCCGGTAACTTTTTCCGTCGACGAATAGACCTACAAAAAATACAAAAAACGTTAGATCTATAAAAGAATATGTATGGATCTATAAAAAAAACAATAGATTTACATACAAAATATATAGATTTATAAAAAAAAAACAATAGATCTATACAAATTAAACTTACTCCGGCGGCGGCAGTTTGTTTGAGCGTCGGTGGCAGTGTTTCCGGTCACAGGCGGCTGTAACAACAAATAAAAAAAATGTTAATTTATAGAGATCTATATAAAAAGAAATTAATTAATTTGCGTTAATATTTTTTTGTTCTAGAAATAAACGGTGGTTGAGGGTCTTGGTGACGTCCGGTGGAGGGTGACGGCGGTGGAGGGAGACTGTGGTGACGAGGCTGTGGCGGGCTTTTGGTGGTGGTGGGATTCAATGTCGGTAACTTTTTCCGGCGATTAAACATTTTCCGGCGAGAATTTTTTGGTTTAGACCGGATGAAGGTTTTTGGTTAAGAGAGAAAAGAAGAGGTTGGGAGGAGTGTGTATTTGTGTTGTGTGTGTGTTTTTTTGGGTTTATATATATGCAGGAATCAAGTTAAGAAGGGCAAAATCGGGATTAAGTGAAAATTCAGTTTTCAGCCATTGACCAAGTGGTTGACCATTCCTCCTTTATACGTATATAGTTAAGATATATATTATATATATATATATATATATATATATATATATATATATATATATATATATATATATATATATATATATATATATATATATATATATATATATATATATATATACACATTATTAACCAAGAGGCCATGAGACCCTTAAGAGATAGACTTAATAGGGTTATAATCATGTTAACATGCTAAAAATACTAGGTCATAAGCTTAAGAATCGAAAACCAGTGAGACTTTCTTTTCAGAACCACCTTATCTGCGAGAACTGACAGAACCACCAAAAACATACATGCACGGCTTTAATAATTGTATTTTTGAACATATGTTCGAAAAACAACATATATGTTTTTAAAAAAAACATGGTTGTTCTAAAGAATTTGATAAGAAATTGGAAAAACAAAATTTTTCCTTGAATGTGTGCATGTATGTTCTTATAAGGCGAGCAACGACAATATTGCAGCCGTGTGTAAGGTTTTTGTGAAAAAAGAGGATGAGTTCATGATGATATTGAAAAACATAGGTGGATACTTACGATTATTGATGATTTGCGTGTATTTTTATTTTATTTTAAAAGGCGTGCATGTATGTTTTTGATGGTTCTGTCAGTTCTCGCAGATAAGGTGGTTCTGAAAAGAAAGTCCCCATCGAAAACCAAAACCCCCCAAAACCTTTTTTCTTTTTCTTTTATTATCACAAACTATTCCAAACACTTAGCTTTGCACAATTAATTCGATCCATAACGACCTCTAAAAATTTTGAAACTTGGACATAATAAGGACCACCCAGCTAGCTAATAACAGGAAAAAGAACGTTGTAAAAACCTTGTCATGCTTCGCTTATAATTGATGTTTTTTTTCTTTCCATCGCAAAACATTTCGAACGCACCCTTAATAATTATTTCGAGCTCATAAGCTCAAATCAGAAGCCCATAAGCTGTAAATAAGTTGTTTACTAACTTAATAAAACTTGCATAAAAGAGTCGTAACGAATCATGCCTTTTTCATAAGCTTAAATTGCGTAAAAACAAACTAAGGTTGTCGAATGAAAACAATAAAATGCTTTGAGGGTATAAATTGTCAAGACTCTAACTAGTTTCATAACTTGGACTTAAATTAACGTCGACTTACAGCTTAGGTGTAAAAAGTGTCAATTATGAAACTGTAGGGTAGAAACTATCGTTTCACCATAGTTAAGGGGTAAAAGTTGCCAACTTATGAAAGTTGAGGGGTAAAAATTGTAATATTATGGAAGTTCAAGGGTATAAACTGTCAATATATGAAACTATAGGGGTAAAAAGCATAACTTTTTATAACTATTAAGATATATATAGGGAGACTTTCTTGCGAGAACCATCTTATCTGCGAGAACTGACAGAACCACCAAAAACATACATGCACGCCTTTTAAAATAAAATAAAAATGCATGCAAATCATCAATAATCGTAAGTATCCACCTATGTTCTTCAATATCATCATGAACCCATCCTCTTTTTTCACAAAAACCTTACACACGGCCGCAATATTGTCATTGCACGCCTTATAAGAACATACATGCACATCTTCAAAGAAAAATTTTGTATTTCCAATTTCTTATCAAATTCTTTAGAACAACCATGTTTTTTTTTAAACATATATGTTGTTTTTTGAACATATGTGCAAAAATACAATTATTGAAGGCGTACATGTATGTTTTTGGTGGTTCTGTCAGTTCTCGCAGATAAGATGGTTCTCGCAAGAAAGTCTCACGATATATATATATATATATATATATATATATATATATATATATATATATATATATATATATATATATATATATATATATATATTATATATATATATATATATATATATATATATATATATATATATATATATATATATCGATTCGGTTTATAAAACTTAACAAACGAGATATATTTAACAAACAAACGAAACAAAAACATAAAATATGATATCACGAGATGTTTAACGAACGAGCCGAGATGTTATGGTTATACACGAGATGTTTAACGTATGGGCCGAAGATGTTTAACGAACGAGCTGAGATGTTATGGTTATACACGAGATGTTTAACGAACGATTCGAGATGTTATGGTTATACACGAGATGTTTCACGAACGAGCCGAGATGTTATGGTTATACACGAGATGTTTAACGAATGGGCCGGGATGTTATGGTTATACACGAGATGTTTAACGAACGAGCCGAGATGTTATGGTTATACACGAGATGTTTGACGAACGAGCCGAGATGTTATGGTTATACACGAGATGTTTAACGAACGAGCCGAGATGTTATGGTTATACACGAGATGTTTAACGAACGAGCCGAGATGTTATGGTTATACACGAGATGTTTAATGAATGGGCCAAGATGTTATGGTTATACATGGGATGTTTAACGAACGAGCCGAGATGTTATGATTATACACGAGATGTTTAACGAATGAGCCGAGATGTTATGGTTATACACGAGATGTTTAACGAACTGGCCGAGATGTTATGGTTATACACGATATGTTTAACGAACGAGCCGAGATGTTATGGTTATACACGAGATGTTTAACGAACGGGCCGAGATGTTATGGTTATACACGAGATGTTTAACGAACGAGCCGAGATGTTATGGTTATACACGAGATGTTTAACGAACACGCCGAGATGTTATGGTTATAAACGAGATGTTTAACGAACGAGCCGAGATGTTATGGTTATACACGAGATGTTTAACGAACGAGCCGAGATGTTATGGTTATACACGAGATGTTTAACGAATGAGCCGAGATGTTATGGTTATACACGAGATGTTTAACGAACGAGCCGAGATGTTATGGTTCTACACGAGATGTACACAAGAAACTCTAGATAATATCACACCATCTGTCAACAAAACAATTCCCACCAAAATCTCCCACAAAAACTATCCCTCCAAAATACTGGCGCCAAAAATTTCCCACCAAGATCTGCTATTATATACTAACATCTTATCCACACAACTTCAAAACCTCTTATACTCAAAACCACTTAACCTCACAACCACAAACACACACTGTTATCATGTTGAAGATGGCGGAATTTGAAGTTTTTGCTTGTCCTTATAAACGAGGAGACGTAATTCTGCGAGTATCGCATAAACCTTACTCCCGTGGTAAATAATACTATGTGTGTCCTTTATCAAAGGTGAACAATTACATACTTTTTTGTGTGTTATATAAATAATTTGGTTAGTTGTTAAAAATAATAATTTTTACTCTTTAACAGGGTGGGACAAAGGAGTTTGGATGCGATTTTTTTTATGGAAGGAGGAACGACTAGCCAAAATGACCGGTTCTCTTGGAGCTTCAACGCCTCCAACTCATTCCGCAGGACCATCCATAACTCCAACTCGTTACACTGCAGGACCTTCAACATCGAGTCCTGGAAATACAGAGTGCTCAAACTGCATCAAACTGAATCACCAGATAATGGTACTCAATAAAATGCTAGAAGTGTATATGCATCCAAACAAACACACAATTGATTCAGCTGCCTTATTTCACGACCTTTATAATGACATGCTAGGTGATATGGGAAATCTTCGTATGTAGGTTGTTGTTGTTGCTGTTATTGTTGTTGTTGTTGTTGTTGCTGTTATTGTCGTTGTTGTTGTTTGTTGTTGTTGTTTGTTGTGTTATTGTTGTTGTTTAATAAAATGTTGTTGTTGTTGTTGTGTTATTCGTACGCTTTAATGAAGGAACAATATCACAACTAACAAACACGAAGACAAACACACAAGAGTTCTCAACCACATACATTTCATACAGAATCAAACGAAATAACTCGACAAGCAAACGAAACAGATCAAACGAAAAACTCGACAACCAAACGAAACAACTCAAACTAAACAACTCGACAACCAAACGAAACAACTCAAACTAAACAACTCGACAACCAAACGAAACAGATCAAACGAAACAACCCGTTTATTTTTTTTGCGGCTACTTCCCGCTTTGCTGGAACTCGCACCATCTTTTCCCTTCCTTGCTCTCATTTCCTTGATACGTGCAAACGTAGCTTCGAGATTTGTTACTCTATTTTCCAGATTACCAAATTCGGTGTCGAGGTCCAACGTGCTTTCAGCTTCATCGTCACCTCCAACAGCAGCAGCTTGAGCTTCAGCAGCACGTTGAGCTTTAGCAGCACGGTGCACAGTTCGCATAAGAACCATATTCATCAAAAATTTCCCAGCCCCAATGAAGTATAATTTCATTATACAGGAGCTCGTGTGATAAAGCCTTTGACCATTCCTGTTCCGGCGTTAAACCATCCATTGTTATGTGTGTTTTTTGTGAGAATTTACGTGTTTTGTGATAATTTCATTATACGATATATATATATAAGTAAAAAATTGGCGGGGTAAAAGGAAAATTTGGCGGGAAATACTTTCGGCGGGGACATGTCCCCGCAAAAAGCCACTAAATTTTGGAGCGATAAACTTACCTTTTTGGAGCCAAAATGTTTAACCTTTTCCGCGAGGACAGGTCCCCGTAAAAAACAAAAAATATGCATATTTTCTTTCTACGGGGACACGTCCCCGCAGAAAGGTAGAGCGGGAAAAAAATGCGCCAACAATTAAGCGCTCCAAAGTTTGGTCAAAGTTGGGTAAGTATGTGAAGTATTTTGGGCGGGGACGTGTCCCCGCGAAAAAATAGCGTTGAAAATTTTGCAAATTGTCAGCGAGACTTTTTTACCACCTCAGCGATTTTTTTGTCGTTTAGCGACTTTTCGCGGGGACAGAAGCGTCCCCGCAAAAACTTTAGTCGCCCGTCCTCCCTTTTGTTGTAGTGTTAACGCAAGGTTTGCGTTAAACTTTGAAAGTGGTCTAACTAGATACTAATCAGTCATTGTCGTTTGATATTTAGCTTTCAAAGATGCAAACATTAGTGGACATGACAAATAAATTATAATAACTAGATACTAATCGGTCATGGGTGTACTAACCGGACCCTCCCTACACATGGGACCCGCCTACTTTTGATGGAATGTACAATCCGATAAAGCAGACAGTACAAGCGGCGACAGCTGTAAAGTCAACACACCCTCCCTACAGGGGCGGAGCCAGAACTTTATTATCGAGGGGGCAAAATATGATAATTTTTAGAAACTACACTAAAAATTGGTCCGTTGGGGGGGGGGGGAAATTACAAAAATAGCCGAAAAATTTCAAAAATTTACACTACAATTTTTTTCGCCGGGGAGTCACGTGACCCCCCGCACCCCCCTTTATCTCCGCCCATGCCTCCCTATATCTTCACCCATTGGTCATTGTCGTTTGATATTTAGCTTTCGAATATGCAAACATTCGTGGACATGACAAATAAATTATTATAAACGAGATGTGCTGCGAACCGCCGCGTTGCGGCGGGGCAGCAATAGATAGCAATATACATACACAAAAGATTGCATAAAAAAGTAATAGTCACAAAAGATTGCTGATGAATTCAAATAAGTACATTTTATTACTATCATTTATCCTATTAATTTGACTTGTTTTACTATATTATGTATGAGGATTGATACTTAATCGTTTACTTTTGTAATTCTCAGGTGAAAACAAGCATTTGGTGAAACTTAGCGATTTTGGACTGATTATGGAGCAAAACATGCAAGAAGTTAAGAGTCTACTGAAATGAAGATCAAGACTAATCTGCTCCAGATGCGTCGCATCTCACTCATTACATACGGCGCATCTCTATCAAGATATCACCAGATACGATCCAAGATACAAGAGGACATGCGCCGCATCTAATCATGGAGTTACGCCGCATCTTCTGGCGGTGTACGAATATTCCTGAATATTATAATCTTGGACCCCACGCGAAGTTAAGTCAATGCGCCGCATCTACTTAATAGATGCGCCGCATCTTCCCTCAGACAGAAACTATAAATACCCCAAGACCAGACGAATTTCGGGGGGGAATATATTAGATTCGAAGACCGAAGCAGCAGAACCCTAGGACGAATTCAGTCAAGGAGGCAGCACAAGACACACCAAACGAAGATACAAGAGCTGTAAGAAGGTGCTGCATGTGTTTAATTCATTAAGTAGTTTTGTTTTATTGTGTTAGCAAACTTTAATTCATCAGGATTGGTGGCTTGTGTAACGTGACAACGAAAGATTGCACTCCCTTTAATACTTGCTTTCCCATCAATTAAAGTTTATATGTTGATGTCTTTGGTTACTACTTATTAGTGCATTGATAACCTCTGTGTTTATTAGTGGCTTGCGGGCATTTGACTGCGGAAAATAATGTGGCTCCCACGGTTATTACTAAATTGATCACTTAGGAATAACTTTTAGACATAAGTAATCATTAAGGGTTTACTCGCCGATAAGAATAGGACCAACGAGAAAGGGTTAACTACATACACTTCATATAAAGCTATCAATAAAACAAGTGACAATCTACTTAATCATAAGGACAGCCCTCTTATTGTCTCGAGTATTTATCTGTGTACGTGTGTGCTACTTGCTGATTCGTGCCTATTGGTTTATTTTATTATTTAATTGCAAACAAATCGTGCCAGTCTCTCAGGCTGAAACCCCCTTGCGTTAGAATATTAAAATACTGATTAGAATAACGAGATAATACGTTCCACTCTTAGTGATCGACACTCTACTTACCATTATATTCATACTGACCGGGTACACTGCTCGTTAAGTGTGTGTGTTATTGATAAGTCAGCTAAATATAAATTTAAAACTTGAGTAGGCATTAAAACTGCTAAACTGCAACGACACATCACGCGCATCAAGTTTTTGGCGCCGCTGCCGGGGAGTGAATTGTTATTATCTGTTAATTTGATTAGTATTTTAATTAGGTTTTAATTTATTTTTATCTAACCGCTAATTTTGTTGTGTATTAGATTAATTTGCATTCATTGTACTATTTTGCATATTTTCTGTTTTTGTGTGTTATTTGTTTGCTTTATTTGTTTTTATTTTCGTGTGTTTTATTTGTTTTTTTTATTTTTCGTATTTTTTGCATACTGCTATCGTTGTACTGAGCTAAATCGAACGATACGGCGCATCTGATTTCTCAGATACGGCGTATTGCGTTCAATTTTTTTATAAATACAACGCGTTTAATTAATTCGATACGACGCATCTTTTCCCCAAGATACGGCGTATCTGTTTTTAATAAGAAAATTTTTTCTAAGCGATAAAGTAATACGACGCATCTGCTTTTGCAGATACGGCGTATCTATTTTTGATAAAATTTTTTCTAAACTTTAACGCCATACGACGCATCTGCTTTAGCAGATACGGCGTATCTATTATTTTAATTAAAAACAGTTTTCGAATTATTAAACAGATACGGCGTATCGATTTTTATCGATACGGCGCATCCTTCTGAATCAAAAATCTCGTATTTTGAAACGTAACGAAAATACGGCGCATTAACTTTTGTTAATACGACGTATTTAATTTTAAATAAATATCGATTTTTGATTAATTAATTCGATACGGCGCATTCATAAATTCTAAGCGGCGTATCTATTTTCTGGATAAAGTCTGATTAAATTTTAACGATTATAAGATACGGCGTATCCATCTTTTTGGATACGGCGCATCGTCCGCAGATATCAGCTATTTGTATTCATATATCCGCTTCTAAATTCATTAATTTTTCTTCTTAGCGAACAGATCCTACTGATGCTTTTGTGATTATTTCAGAAGGAAAATGGAAGGATTCCGAGAACTAATTGACTTCGACTTCGAAGCCAATTTTATGAACGATGTATTAGTGCATGAAAAATCACCCGAACGTTACAATGGGGACTACATTGAACTTAATGACCTTAATGGACCATTAGAATCCAATGACCTATTCATGGATGATGCGGAATCTGAGTTTGAAGAAGGAGAAATTCTTGATAGTCCAAAAATTAACGTTATTAATACTAGGAATTACGATGAGTTTGAGGGGTATGATGGTTCTTGGGATTACGGTAGAAGGATCCACGCCGATTGTGCTTACAATTTGCAATTCACATGCATGATTGGGTACAAGTGTATTGACGCCAATTTCTTTCCTATTTTACCAATCAATGTCATGTCAAGAAGGTTTTACAATTCCATTATGAGAAATAAAGTGGAGTATAAGGGAAAGAATGTAGTTGGTGCCTTCATTAATGTCCCGATATTCGTGAGACGCTTTACTATTGTAACTGAGTTCGCCGTTGTTGAAGACATGAATGCCTATTGTGACAGCAATATGGGTGACGTGATTGTTGGAAAACCATTTTGTAGGGAGATAACTATTAATGCAAAACGATTTGAAGGAAAGATTACCTTTCAATGTGTAAGCGACGTTATCACTTATATGATGCCCCGAACTCATCCTGGATTTAAACATACCACTAGTAGGATCTGCTACAAATTTTCTCCCTTCCTTTTTATTAGTGATGATGAAAATAAGAGAGGGATTGAGTACCCATATCAATTGATGGAAGGATTCTACAAAGGAGTTTTGAATTTGGGACCTGAATATATACGAGACGATTTGGTTGCTAAATGGATCCTACGTGGCCATGTAGGGATAAATGATCGATACTGATGAGCTGAACGTGAGTCTAACTTGAAGACTCTGGAATAAAGAGAAGTGCTTACCGGGAGACAACCCGAATTTATCTTTTAATTTTCTGTTTATGTGTCGAGTCAGTCAGGCCGCCGAGGATACGGCGCATCTCAATTCTGAGATGCGACGCATCTCCTGCAATGGTCATATCTTATTTTAATTTTTCTGCATTTTTATTTTCGACTTTAAAACTTTTTATCAGTTTATTTTAATGCGGCGCATCCCTGGTTAAGGATGCGGCGCATCTTTTATTCTGATCCGTATTTATTCCAGGCTCGATACGGCGTATCTTCTTCCATAAGATATGGCGCATCGACTGACCTGATGATTTTCATTTTTATTTTTTAAGTTTTATTTTTCCTAACTACTAATGTATTATGCAAGTTTGAACCTTTCTTATCTTAGGTGTGTTTTAAAGTATTGGTGGTATTATAGTTTCCTGGATTTCCTGTGGATACATCAAGTATGAAGCTTTAACGTTCTAATCCACAAGAAAGATGATTTTTGCTCTAATACAAATGGAGGATCATACCGAGCAAATCTCAGGGGAGTTTTCCTGTTCTAATTCTTTTATTTTCCAGTTTTTAACCTTTTATACAAACAACGAGGACGTTGTTTAACTTAAGTGGGGGGATTGGAGAATTAGAACACTTAACACTTACTTGTCCGAAACTTTTTCAAAAATTATGCTTAAAATGTGCTTAATATATCAAACTTAAAAATTTTTAGCATGTTTTTGTTTAAGATCTAAGTTGCATAGCTGCACACATGACGTTATTTTCAAAAATTGTGATTTTTTTTCAAAATTCACAAATCTATGAGTGTGCCGGTGACTTGTAAACTTTAGAACTTGGCTTGTATACTATTCGAGACCACCATAATAAGTATTATATTTATATAATTGGAATGACTTGTCTAAATTGGTAAAATTCTAGGATTACACCCAAATAGCCTATTATATGTTATGTGTTATTAACTAACTACACTGGTTAGTTAACCCCCGTATAAACCCCTTTGTTACTCTCACTTTTAGAGTAAGATACCCCTAGAAAAACACTCAGAGTCATTCCTTTCGTTTCTTACACCTATGTTTAAAATGTTTCGTTACACCTTACACCTTAGCCTACCCTGTAGATTAGAATCCGTGGTTGGTTAATTGCTATAGGCAAAGTGTGTTTCCTTACATTACCTGTGTTCGCGTGCGTAATTCATTATCTTTGGTTAGGTCGGGAAATTGCACAATGCAATTGGAGTGAAAGTAAATATTGTATATCTTTGAGTTTATTTTTCGTGTGTTTACTACTTTCACTATTACCGTTATTTCTGAAGTATGAAAAGTATGGAAAAATTATCCAGAATTATCATTATAGTGATGTGGTGAAATTTTACACATCTATGTTTATGTTTGAAAAAAAAAAAAAAAAAAAAAAAAAAAAAAAAATCGAAAAAAAAAAGAAAGAAAGAAAAGTTGGAAGTTAGTTTTAACCAACTTATGTAAAGTTATGTAAGTGGTCGATATCACCACTATTTGTTGTACTATATCTATGGATTGAATGGGAATTGGCAGTTATGGGAACGCCAATTAAGGTTTATTCTTTGATTAAGATCTTGTTGAGTATAATTCGTGTCTACCTAAAGCGTGTGTTTCAAGTGTTAAAGCGTGAGTTATTCGATGATATGAGTCTTATTCATGGGATGGTTGGGATAGTGATTAACCACACTTAGGATTTTAATTTATTTGTTTTGTTTATTTTCATTTTACACCAATTTATATCCCAAATGTTATCCATACCCTATTCTTTATCCAACCAAACCTTTGATTTATTGAGATTAGGGATTTGAGCAATCTTAAGTATCGTAGTCGTGGATTCGGCTATGTATTTATGATTTTGTCGCCCTTTTTGATATATTATTATTGGTAAAGTTTGGACCTATCTTTAGCCTATTCGAGTTAAGGATTTGAGCAATTGCAAGTATCGTGTTCGTGGATTCGATCATGTATTTGTGATTTTGTCGCCTTTTCTGGAATTTGAGATCGATAGTGATCAAGAATAATTAACCCTTAAGCCTAAAAACCCTTTTTACCGCTTTAGACTTGTTATTCCTTAGCTTTAGTGGAGGAGATGTGTATACTTGCCAAGCTTATGATAGAATATTCGTCACGACTGGACAGTTAAACGATTAGATTTGCTTTTATCAACTTATTTTATTTTACTTCTAATTCGTTAAGTGTTTAGTTGTGTGATTATGAAATAAACGAATACATGCTTAAATATAAAAATAAATCCTAACATCTTTTAGGATACATTTTCATAAGAGAAATTCTAAGGTTTACTTGGGGACAAGTAAAGTTCAAGTGGGGGGATATTTGATGAACTCAAATAAGTACATTTTATTACTATCATTTATCCTATTAATTTGACTTGTTTTACTATATTATGTATGAGGATTGATACTTAATCGTTTACTTTTGTAATTCTCAGGTGAAAACAAGCATTTGGTGAAACTTAGCGATTTTGGACTGATTATGGAGCAAAACATGCAAGAAGTTAAGAGTCTACTGAAATGAAGAAGATCAAGACTAATCTGCTCCAGATGCGCCGCATCTCACTCATTACATACGGCGCATCTCTATCAAGATATCACCAGATACGATCCAAGATACAAGAGGACATGCGCCGCATCTAATCATGGAGTTACGCCGCATCTTCTGGCGGTGTACGAATATTCCTGAATATTATAATCTTGGACCCCACGCGAAGTTAAGTCAATGCGCCGCATCTACTTAATAGATGCGCCGCATCTTCCCTCAGACAGAAACTATAAATACCCCAAGACCAGACGAATTTCGGGGGGGAATATATTAGATTCGAAGACCGAAGCAGCAGAACCCTAGGACGAATTCAGTCAAGGAGGCAGCACAAGACACACCAAACGAAGATACAAGAGCTGTAAGAAGGTGCTGCATGTGTTTAATTCATTAAGTAGTTTTGTTTTATTGTGTTAGCAAACTTTAATTCATCAGGATTGGTGGCTTGTGTAATGTGACAACGAAAGATTGCACTCCCTTTAATACTTGCTTTCCCATCAATTAAAGTTTATATGTTGATGTCTTTGGTTACTATTTATTAGTGCATTGATAACCTCTGTGTTTATTAGTGGCTTGCGGGCATTTGACTGCGGAAAATAATGTGGCTCCCACGGTTATTACTAAATTGATCACTTAGGAATAACTTTTAGACATAAGTAATCATTAAGGGTTTACTCGCCGATAAGAATAGGACCAACGAGAAAGGGTTAACTACATACACTTCATATAAAGCTATCAATAAAACAAGTGACAATCTACTTAATCATAAGGACAGCCCTCTTATTGTCTCGAGTATTTATCTGTGTACGTGTGTGCTACTTGCTGATTCGTGCCTATTGGTTTATTTTATTATTTAATTGCAAACAAATCGTGCCAGTCTCTCAGGCTGAAACCCCTTGCGTTAGAATATTAAAATACTGATTAGAATAACGAGATAATACGTTCCACTCTTAGTGATCGACACTCTACTTACCATTATATTCATACTGACCGGGTACACTGCTCGTTAAGTGTGTGTGTTATTGATAAGTCGGCTAAATATAAATTTAAAACTTGAGTAGGCATTAAAACTGCTAAACCGCAACGACACATCACGCGCATCAATTGCATAAAAAAGTAACGGTAGTATAGTGGCATATTACAGGCGATAGTTTAGATGTTTTTAAGAAGAAAAAAGCTAACATATTATTAAACCGTTGGAGCTAGATCTTCAGTTATTTGCGGATATCTGGTTTTGGTTTTTTTGCTGCATTGCTTGTTTCCTGTTGCTTGTTTTCTGTTAAGATTCGTCTTCGAGCTGATGTTCTTGGCATGGCTGTTTTTGTTGGTTGGTCTTGTAAATGGCCAGCAGTCTCTATTGTAGTAGGAGTCGATGCTTGCAAAATTCCAGGTGAAGTAGGGGTTACCGGAGGTTCGGAAGTAGCACCTGGCAGAGGTCAGTTAATTATCATGTAAAAAAAGGTTACCAAGTACACGAAAGAGACAACAGCTTGTGAAATGACAACCTTCTTCAGTTGGTGACTCGGGTTCAGGTTCTGTTAGCAAGGGGATGTTTTGCTGAGGCGGTAGCAGCAGATGTGCACCAGTTTCCATCAAACTATCAAGCACATACTTCTGATTTTCTTTTGTAGAATCTGGCGAGAAGTGCAGCTGAAAAAAATGTGTGGTTCCTTCGAGGGCTGTTAAATGTGGTGGGATTGTATACGGGTCGGTGAACCCTTCTTCTGAGACAACTTTGTTGACTTCTGTGACTATTGAATGCGCCTCATTACTGAAGCATGTTAACGTTAAAACTCCAGTGTTGTCAGAAATGAGTAGCCTAAAGGAATAACTGCATAGGTATTAAACAATAGTAAGTTGATTACACAATATTAAGAGTTTTTTTGTGTTGGTTATAAACTGTTATTGGTTATTTGGACCTGTAATCATCTGGCTGTGCTGGAGCTGGCGCCTCACATTGTGCATGTGGGCGGTCATCAAAGATTTTCTTTCTACAGTCATGGCATCTGCGGTAGAACCACGGTATGCCAACAACAACTTGCTCAATTGTTGCAACGACTGTGAATCTAACATTCTGTAAAAGGTAGTTATAGATTAAAAGAATCACATAGCAAATAGAAAGGTAGAACTTGTAAGTTTGATGCAAGTACTGACTGTTTGGTTTCTCAGATCTTCTCGTAGAAGCTCATCTATTGTAGCTCTGTTCCTTTTCTTTTCATCCTGTATGTTATCATAGCGGTATGTGCGTACATTCTGTATGACTGGTGGCGGGAGCAGTTGATAATACCTATAAGGATATTGCAAGTTAGGTAGATGTGTAAAGAATTAGGCAAATGTGTTAAAAGAATGGCAGAACAACTGACATGCTTAGGATGTAATCTGTTTCAGGAATAGGAGGGTTGAAATAGTAGTAAGTTGCAGGTGTGCTTGATAGCTGCAACCCTGCATTTGTTTGTGGGTTTGTAAGAATTTATTCTGTTTATATCTTTTGAACTCGGTGTGTGGCAATGATGGTACCTTTGTATGTCTTTACCCAGCATGAACTGACAGCCATCACGGTTGGTTTAGGTTCTTTTTCGTAAGCATTTATGTTAAAGTCCTGAGCTCTCTCATTCCAAAGTGTGAATCTGACAGTGTCCCCTCTGCATATGGGAAAAAAACGTCAGTGAGTTGTTATTTAGAACGCTTGTTATTAAAAAAAGAGTTCATATGATTAACTTACTCTAAGTTACGAAGTACGATGTCTCTCCAGACAATCTGTTTTGTATTGGGCGGGTTTGGTTCACGGATATCACCAACGGAAAGGACACATGCTATGTAATCTGCAGTGGTATAATGTGCAGTTATATTACTTTTTATTGTGCGATTGTTAGTAATATTAATATGTACCTGTTAGTATTTCATTGTTCTTGTCTGCACGCTGAAGTAACTGGCCGTATGTGGCAAAGTTGAAATGATGTAGTGGAAAGCTGGTTCCAGTATAGGGCTGTACATCAGTGGCCCTCCCTAATATCAAGGTGAAGCGATTAGGTAATGTCTGTATCCATTTTTTGGTGTCTAGAAGACCGAACCCAGTGATTGTGTATGTAGCATTGATTTGAAGGGTGTTATCAAATCTTGTCTTTTCGCGCCCTTCTGCATTTGCCTGTATGGCACCACCCTATAATATGACAGAAAAAGACAAATGTTAAGAATGGGAAATTTAATGTGTATTAAAAGACGTGATGCAGATTAACATTACCTGGTGATCAAGTAATATAACGCTCAAATTTGTTGGTGTATTTAACAGATCTCGCAAGGTCCGGTCAAGTGCCTCAAAACATTTGCGATCGTTCATAGGCGCCTCGTCCCAGATGATCAGGTCTGCTTGTATCAGCAAATCAGCGAGTTGAGTATGTTTTTTTATAGTGCACATAGATTCATTCGTCACATCTAATGGCAACTTAAATCTTGAATGAGCAGTGCGGCCTGATGGCAACAACAGTGAAGCAATCCCGGAAGAAGCCACTGCAAGAACTATCTTTCGCTCTGCTCGTAGGGCGTAGATTATACTCTTCCATACAAAAGTCTTTCCAGTGCCACCGTAACCATATACGAAAATTAGCTTTTGTCTGTTATCTCTCACGCCTTCGAGAATATCATCAAAGAGCTGCCGTTGCTGAGTATTGAGATTTGGGACTAAACGATCTCTTTGAATGCTTATGGCTTCTGTATCATAGCTTCGTTCTTCCATAACTGTTCTGTTTCGCAGAATCTGTAGCAGGCGTCGTGCAGGGAGTTGGATACCAAAATCTGTAACCGATTTCCCATGAGACCTAAGAATAGGTTCCAGCTCGTAGAGAATCCCATTTTGTAGCTCTTGATCAGTCAAGCTAATTTGGCGCATTTGGAACACTTGTGATAAGATTATAAGTATATCGTCACTCATAAGCTTCCAATGCTTATTCCAAAGAGACGCTGGATTGCTAACATCACAAAAGATAAGAATCTGAGAGAACAGTTGGCGTATTTCTGATGTTGTAGCGGTTAAGGCTGCTTCTAAAAGAGCAAGCGACCATTCTTCGTCATCTGCTAATAAACCCATTGCTTCACATGCTGTTCTATTAGTTGGATAAAGGCGGCCTTCAACTGTACGTATAGCAGAGAATGATGCACAGCCCTTCTGATGGCAAAGTAAAAGCCTTTGGTAATACAAATCACCAGCGCTAGGATGTATGTATGCTAACCTACCAATTGAAGGCTTGTTAAGGTTTCGTCTAGGCGACCAAAACTTTTGAGTATTATTCCAAACAAATTCAGAAGGAAAGTCTAGATACGTCAGGTGGTGACCGAGTGTAGACCGAGCATTAAAGTCTAACCATTGTGTTAGGGTGGTTTTCTTGTTACTGGGATTTTCAACAACAGAGTTTAAACTTTCATTTGTTCTGAAAGTTACACGCTGCATATTTTCAAGATGGACAGCCAGTATTTGAACAGCCGGGTCTCTGTAATGAATATCGAGTCCTAGCAACCGCCAACAGGCCTCGTGTGGACCAATGTATCTTGCATCTAGATAATTCTTTATCTCATCAATTCTAATTGCAGGTGTTTGGCTAGTTGAAGGCGTGTTTCTAGTGGTTCTTGTTATCTGCGTGACTACCCGGTCTGTGTCTTTTGAAATATACTTGAATAAATACTTGATCAACATTGTCCATTCACAATATTCTACATTGATGTGTGCATAAAACCTTCTAAGAAGCATCATATTATATGGTACAACATAGCTATTATCTAGCTCAACGTTTTGAATGGTGGTAATGTCTTCCGAAAAACGCCTGCGATAATGTACGTACCCGTTTTTGTCGACAGAAGTAGCATCAGCATATGGTTTAGGAAACCCTTTTGTACATGCATCAGTTCCCTTCATACATGGTGCTGATGTATTTGCGATGCCACATGGACCATGCATCATAAACTCGGTAACTATTCTATAACCTTCTGGGTCAACGTGCCTACCAGGTAATTCAGCTGATATATATCGGTCGATATCTGCATGTGAGCGTACTCTTGAAGTTTCCTTTATCCATAACAACAAATGACAATGTGGTAGGCCACGCTTTTGAAATTCAACTGTGTACAAAACTAAAAAGGTAAACATAAAAATTGAATAAGATATAATGGAAATAGTTTATGTAAAGGTAGATATTAACAGAGACTGAAACTCACTCGCTGCAACTGGTCCAAAAGGTCTTCCGTCACGGAGATACGCAATCAGAAGATGGATTTTCTGCTCGAAAACTCGGTCGACAACATCTGGTCTATCAGCAACATTCACGTCTGGAAACTGTTCCATATATTCTGTAATTTCTGGCCATTTTACATTGCAGGTGAATGTGATGAAGAAAGATGGGTTTCCATAAACCCGGCAAATTGCGAGTGCATCAAGGTAGTGGCTGTACATATAGCGTGGTCCACCAACAAATGATGCAGGAAGGATTGTTCGCATTCCCACATCGGAGCCATTCCGATCACCGCGTGCAATTGCATCATATACCCCCGAAAGGTAATCGTTTCTGATATCGTTTTGGTGTTCCCGAATGTAATCTAATCGATATTGCTCTACAGTACAATAAGCTGTGACAACATATTGTTGAAAGAGCCTACCGGATCGTGTGAGTAGATTATATTCTTGAAAACGATCATGCAATTGATACGCGTAATACATCTTCATTGACATCTTTTTGGTTTCTTCGACTGTTTGAGTATTTGGGTTGCATAAGCGTAACCCGGTGTGGAATCCATCTTCTCCAAAAATGAAAAGTAGAGGAAACTGAAATGACATATAGCAAGGATGTAATTTGCTAACTCTTTGCGGTTGAGTGGAACGTTGCTGAATAACCATATCAAATTCAGTCCCTGTATCAGGGCCTCCTTCATAAACAATAGCTCCAATAGAATCGCCAGTAGGAAACTCATGTTGACGCGAACCCTTGACTGCAAATAAGCGTATCTTGAAGTCAGGAATGTCTTGAGTGTTCAGGAGGTTTCTTGCCGTCCTAAATAAACGAACCAACTCATTGTGTTCATCTAGAACATGAATTAGACCATTAACAATCTCTGGACTTAAATTTTGACCACCATCTTCAAAATGGTTTAAACGATTCTGTATTTCATTTTGTGTGTCAAAGATATACAACTGCAAGAAGCGCGGTTCAGTTTCATCAGGCGGACAAAGAGAACCTATCCAATGATAAATCTGTCCCGATACTTTGAAGACATACGGGCCACGGCCTCTGTTAACTGATTCATCAGTCTGAGCTCCTAACGATGTCATAGCAAGCATTGAGTTATAAGCTCTGATATTCTCCATGAAATGGCGGTTTGTGAATAATTGTTTGATGTATGCAGGATATTCGGACCGGCGACGCAAAACCACTTGACCTCCCATGCAACATCTATGATAGGCAGGAAATACACGGCTTCCATGTTTGATCCTTTCTTGAAACCAAAAAAGAGCCTTGCAATGACGGCAGACTCTGTTACATGGCCCTAAAGAGACGTATGTGTCTGGTGGCCCTGCAAAGTAGTTTAAAAAAAAAATAAAAAAAAAGGATTAAAAGGGATAAAAGAAACAGGAACAACATGCCATATAGCAAGAAAACATAATTAATACTACGCACTCATTGACAGTTAATACCAGTCCTTTGTCTTCTAGCTGTTCGCCTAGCACTTGAAATAGGATTTGGAAGCGGCTGAGAAATGGTAGCAGGAGCGGAGGTTGCATTTTGAAAGCGCGCATTATAGTTAGAAGATGTAGTAGGATGTGGTTCAGGTCCAGCTACAAAAAGAACAACAAATGTTACACACAGATAAGAAAACAAAACTGGTGTATGTACGCGTTAAGAAAAGCAAACAACTTTACATAAGAAAACACTAAGAAAGAAAGAATAAGAAAAATCAGAAGCAGAGGTAGTGGTCGATACAGGATTTGGATAATTAATACTACGAGCACGTTGATGGTTAATACCAGTTCTTTGTCTTCTAGCTGCTTGCCTAGCACTCGATATAGGATTTGTAAGCGGGTGAGAAATGGTAGCAGGAGTGGAGGGCGCATCTTGAAAGTGCGCATTATAGTCAGAACCTGTAGTAGGAGCAGGGTCAGATTGAGGTACGAAAAGAACAACAAATGTTACAGACATATAAGAAAACAAAACTGGTGTATGCAGGCGTTAAGGAAAGCAAAAAACTTTACATAAGAAAAGAGTAAGACAGAAAGAATAACAAAAATCAGAAGCAGAGGATGAAGAATATTACCACAGGATGGTGTAGCAGTCCTTTCTCTCCTGGTCGAACGGCGAGGTCTTGATATAGGATTTGCACGCACCCGAGAAACAATAACGGGAGTGGAAGATGCATGGTCAAAGTGTGTGGTATAACCAAAAGATGTAGTAGGAGGAGGATGAGGTTCAACTGTAAAAAACAATGGCGAAAGTTAGTGACAGAAGACGAAAGTAGAAGCATTAAAAAGGATGTAAAAAACAACAAAATACAGGCGCAAACAAATGACAATAAGAAAATGTACAGCACCGGTTGTTGCCGACAGTGATACATCATCTACCTTCTGTTTCCCTTTTTCAGCAACAGCAGTTTGATCTGAGGCACTACACTGATAAGCTTCATGCGGCTCATTAATCGATATACCATTAGAATATCTGCCAGGAATTGCGGTAAAAGGACTGTTGGTGGTATAACATAATGAATTGTCACTATCCATGAATCCAGCAATGTCACACGGAGGAATCATTATACTTTCACAGAACGAATTTGGCATATTGACCGTTAGAAAGGAGGCACCAGTATTAGAGCCCGGATGCGGCGGTATATCTGCTTGGGTAACGCGCATGGAAAAAATACTACATAAGCAAACAGAAGGGAACAATGGAAAAGGAAACTGAAAAATAAAAGATACAGAACATTACCAGAAGATCGGATAGTTTCTGAATGCATTGGAACAGACGCACCAGCATGACATGGACCTGCAAATAAGGGATGTGGCAAAAAGATTATAGGCATGAATAAAATACAGAAATAAACAAAGAACAATAAAAGAAATCAAAGTACCAGTTGCTGTTGACAGCGGTATATCATCCATAATTTGTTTCCCTTTTCTGGCAGAACTTGCAGAGGGCGGAAAGGCACGAACACTACCCGCACGAAGTTCATTAATCGATATACCATTCGAAGATTTTGTAGGCAGACCTTGGACATTGTCAATGGTAACCGAATCATGGCCCAAGCAGTCGTCACAACGTAAGGGACCATCGACAGACATGAATTCGGCAATGTCACATGCAGGAATCATCATACTTTCACAAACCGAAGTAGGCGTATCAATCATAAGAAAACTGGCACCGTTGTTAGCATATAAATGATCAGCCACATCCATAACACCACCAGGGACCAGTCCTTCACCAAGATCATCTCTAACAGACCCGTTTCCTCCCAGCGGTTGTTGACAACAATTTTTACGGACAGCTTTAGGCTTACGGCCCATACTTAACTAATAACTATTTCTTTTAGGTATGATGAACAGGCGTAGTGTTATTTTTTGCGTTTTTACTCTTATTACAAATTAAACAAATAACAAATCACATAAACCAATAACACTACTTATACACATACTTATACACATAAGGCTATTCTTATCGGCTACAACTGGCCGGCACGAATTAAACAAACCGCAAATAACACAGATGATCACAAATAACTACACACAAAGGGCAAGACACCACAAATGACACCATTCACACAAATCACCACAACCATTTAATCGCAAGAAGAAAGTCTACAGGAAAAATACGACAAACATACCAATATACAAACCTAATATCCTCTGATTCCCGGCAAGAATAATGTCCAAGGTTTCCAAAACTGAAGAATAAAAAAACAAATAAATAAACAAATAAATAAGACAACAGAACGTAAATCATAAGAAGCGAACACACAAACCACAAACGTACCGGCCTCCGGTAAGGTTAGACTGTTACAGCAACCAATCGAAAACTGCCGAAGAAGATCTGCGCAACTACCGATGGAAACCACAGGGAAAAGACACGTATAAATCTACAGGGTATTCTATCACTTGGTAGTTGGTAGGCAGCGAATAAAGGATAAAAGGAGCGTCTTAACAGACGAAAGGGAAAAAGCGGGAGCCCAGAACCTAAACCATAGCCCAATACTATTGCGTCAACTGTAGCTAACGACTGTAGCAAAAAGTTGATGGTAAATTATATATAGGATAATCTTCCCTTTCAAGCCAACATAATTTTGGTAGTACAAGGTTAGTCTACGGAATATTCAGCTTTCAAATATGCAAAACATTCGTGGACATGACAAATAAATTAGGGTGATATTCGCGGACAAATAAATTAGGGTGATATTCGTGGACATGACAAATAAATTAGGGTGATATTTGTGGACATGACAAATAAGTTAGGGTGATGTTGTGGACATGACAAATAAATTATATATAGGATAATCTTCCCTTTCAAGCCAACATAATTTTGGTAGTACAAGGTTAGTCTACGGAATATTCAGCTTTCAAATATGCAAAACATTCGTGGACATGACAAATAAATTAGGGTGATATTCGCGGACAAATAAATTAGGGTGATACTCGTGGACATGACAAATAAATTAGGGTGATATTTGTGGACATGACAAATAAATTAGGGTGATGTTAACCCAACCCTCATTAGGGAGGGTGTTAAATCTTCCCTTTCAAGCCAACATAATTTTGGTAGTACAAGGTTAGTCTACGGACAATTTGTGTCACCTTTTTAATTAATCAAAACAAAAAGATGGTTCTAGTGAACAGTAATCCAGCCACGATATAGTACAATTGTGCATGGTTCTACAATTTTGAATTGTGGCAAAAACCATTCTTAGTGAAATTATTAAAAAAAAAGTGACGACCAAAACAATCATACGATTTTGAAGTGTTTACATATCTGCAAGTCACACACTAGGATATTTTTTTTTTTGGGTAAAAATCACACACTAGGATATTACATAACGAACGTAGAAATTAAATAGACTCAATCAGTACGTTTTTTCTAACGACGACCATGAATCAATCATCAGCTGCCTCGACACTGTTCCATTTGTTTTTCCTACGATCAATATAATCATCAGCTTTTGTGTCAATATGAGGATCACCCCATTGTCCATCTCTATCTTGATCACTAGGATACACTTTATAAGTGTCGTCATCCGAATACTCATCGCCACCTCTTCGAGTCTTCTTGAAAGTGAAGAACGGAAAGTAGGATTTCTTTTGAGATTTTTTTCCACCCATTTGTTCTCTAGCAGTGCTTGTGAGTTCCTGTGTTTGTAGCAGTTGGGGTTTGCATGGTTCTACAATTTTGAATTGTGGCAAAAACCATTCTTAGTGAAATTATTAAAAAAAAAAGTGACGACCAAAACAATCATACGATTTTGAAGTGTTTACATCAATTAGTATGGGTGCTATATAAATGGTTATATCATTCTAGAAAGCTATATATAATGCATAGATGAGGAGAATTATAAACAAGAGATGATTCGTTACGACCAAAAATATGAACAGACAAACTATTTTATTTATATCTGCAAGTCACACACTAGGATATTACATAACCAATGTAGAAATTAAATAGACTCAATCAGTTTTTTCTAACGACGACCATGAATCAATCATCAGCTTCACTGTTGACTGTTCCATTTGTTTGTCTTATTATGAATATAATCTTCAGCTTTTCTGTCAACATGAGGATCAGCCCATTGTCCATCTCTATCTTGATCACTACGATACACTTTATAAGTGTCGTCATCCGAATACTCATCGCCACCTCTTCGAGTCTTCTTGAAAGTGAAGAACGGAAAGTAGGATTTCTTTTGAGATTTTTTTCCACCCATTTGTTCTCTAGCAGTGCTTGTGAGTTACTGTGTTTGTAGCAGTTGGGGTTTGCATGTATTTATAGTTTGATACAAGAACCAAAGAGAATATCTAGAGATAATCTTGACCGTTGAATAAAGTGTGCATGGTATTTATACTACTTATGTACCTTTCTTTATTTTCCTATTTGGAATGCACTTACATACTACAGTAAATTTTGTTCTAGCTAGTAAGAGATGAGATTCGAGTTTTGTAGTTTGGATTACGGCAAAATTCATTTATACAATGTAGTTTGCTTATTCTGGCTGAATCTGTCTGTTGACGTATGCGTCCGAACGACCTACGTCGACCGGTCATCCGGACGACGCATAGCCACCCGGACCTACCGGAAGACACATGACCCTTCCGGCCAGTATCACTGTAAGCAATAAGACAGGTGGCATTTACCTATTGACAGATGGCAGCTGCAGACACCGCCGCCACCGCCCCAGGATTTACGGGATTATGTCGGGGACATGTTCCTGAAAATGCGGCGCCGCCATTCCAGGTATCGAGGCTGAGTACTATAAATACTCAGCTCATTTACTACTCTCAACTAACCTACAACCTGCATTTATTTCTTACCATACTTTACAGCCCTTCCGGAATACCAAATACTTACTCTCACACCGGAGGTGGGTCCTGGGATAACACCCGGGGCGAGCCTAACGTGTGCTGTCTTGTGCAGATATCCGGAAGACCTCCGATAGTCGAAAGGACCAACACCCAAGCTTGCCGGAAGAACCCTAGCTAAGTTCAACCGGAAGGCTATCTTTATTTGTTTGAAGCGGTTGCAAGAAATTGCTTCAACAAATTGGCGCCATCCGTGGGACCTTCCGCTCGATCTACCTGAGGTTCGGGATGACAGGTCCTACACCAACATTTGAAACGTTCGAGGCGACGGGTCCTACACCCCTCTTCACCCCTGTCCGGAACACGGGGGGACCCGGAGGATCCGGAGGAAACCAAGATCCTCCAGATGCCCAAGCCTTGATCGCGGGCCATCTTTCGGCCTTGAAAGAACTATTCAAACAGCCAGGCAATCGCAACCTGGTGAGCCCCGGAATGCTGAGGCTTGACGATGAGTATGAAAATTCGGAGGAAGAGGATGTCGGAGGGTCGCTCTTCGGAAAAGGAAAAAAGGCGGATGATGATTCGAGCTACGGGAAAGGAAAAAAGGCGGACGACGATCTGAGCAAACCATTCAAGGAAATGATCAAGTGCCCGTTCACGAAAAGGATCATAGAGTTTTCATCCCCCAAGCACAAAATACCGACGAACCTGAAACCGTACCAAGGAACCACCGATCCGGATGACCACATCAATCGTTTCACTGGAGCAGGAAATCATGAAGAGTGGCCCATGCCCGTGTGGTGTCGAATGTTCCAACAAACTCTGGACGGGAAAGCCAGAGGATGGTTTGATAAACTCCCGACGGGGAGCATTGATAGCTGGGACGAGCTTCAGAAGAGGTTTTTGAACAGGTTCAGTATGTTAAGAATAAGCACCAAGGACCTAACAGAGATCAACAAAATTCACGAAAGGCGAATGAAAGCCTTCCGGACTTTAAGGAAAGATGGATTTGCGAGGCCAACAACTTCCCGGACGCCCCGGAAATTATGCAAATCGGGTCATTTTTGAATGGACATCACTGCCCAGAGTTGGCCAAGAAATTCTCAGATAAGATTCCTAAGACCGTTGATGAGATGTTGGAAAGGGTCGATGATTTTGTTCGGTCCGAGGAAGCCTTCCGAACGACAGAATTGCCAAAAGGAGAGAGAACGGAGTCTCGGCCTAACCCGTACCAAAACAAGGGCGACTACCAGTCAAAACCCCCTGCTGGAGATTACCGCCGGAACAGCCCTAAGGTCGGATATAAAGGACGAAGAAACGATTACTATGCACCTTATATCGCCCCAAGGTACGGGAACACTGGGAGGATCGACCCTCGCCGAACTGATGTCCGCCGAAATGATACGAGGCCAATCGACTTAGACACCCTTACCAAGACACCGAAGGAAATATTGGCAACAGAGCACCAGCTGAGATTACCGCAGCCTCCTCCAACGAAAGGAAAGCCACAGAAGGATTGTGAGGACAGGTATTGCGACTATCACGGGGAGAAAGGACATTTCACTGACGACTGCTGGCAACTCAGGGAGGAGTTAAGAACTGCGTTGAGTACAGGGAAGCTGGACCATCTGGTGAAAGACCTCAGGAAAGGAAGGAAAACTAACCAGGGGAGTAACAACCAAGGGAATAGAGGGAAAGTAATCAATATGATCCAAGGCTTTAGGACCTCTCGGAAAACGGAAGAAACGGAGATAGAAGAATGGATGAACGTGCCGATAAGTTTTCCGGCCATCTTCCCAGAGAAAATGTCAGATGAACCGCTGGTAATCGAAATTGAAGCTGGGGGGAGGAAAATACGTGAGGTCTACGTCGACCCGGGTGCCTCGATGGAAATAATGTACGGGCACCAATTCGAGTGCCTGGATCCAGCGGTCAGGACACGATTGAAGGAGGTTAGCACAATCTTGATGGGATTCACGGGAAAACCCATTCGACCACGAGGGGTGATAGGCCTGGAAGTCTATTTCGGAGACCAGGAATTGTCCCGAAAAGTCAACTTGGAATTTGCCGTAATCGATTCGCCTTCCCCCTACAATGCCATACTGGGACGCATCGGTTTGAAGAAGTTACAGGCCGTACCTTCAACTGTCCATTCGATGATCAAATTTCCCACACCGGGTGGCATAGCAACATTGGCCACTCGGACAAAAGTACGAAAGCATCCCGGTACGAGGGAGGAGCCTGTTGCAAGACAACGAGAAATCGGGGAAAGAGCTCATTCGCCGGCGAAAAAGCGAGGAGACATGCCGCATGAGCAAAAGAAAGAACCCATCGTTGGAAGAAAGGACGGTAGGAAGTCGAACCGGGGTGGTGATCGAGAAGTCCCTGACGGACTCACCAAGGTACGAGTAACAACTCAGGTAATTGTCAATACGAAATAACCACTGGAATACCTTTACTATTTTATTCTATTCTACGATTATGTGCAAGCTAACGGAAGAAACACAAATACTTTCGTAACTTAAGACAGGTAATGTCGCATACCAAGGGAGCAAAGCCTATAGGAACGCCATCCGCTAGAGGCATGAGCCTCTCAAAAGGCCGGAAGTTTACCGTATGAGAACACACAAGTCGAGAAGGGAGGGGCAGAAAAGCACCGAGAGCGGGACGGGCGACTGAATAAAAAAAATGTTCACATAAATAGAGTTCTTTGTACCTTTTGTAACGCCCGAAAGGGTTTAATGTTAACTATTCTAATGAAATACAGTTATGCAGTTCCCCACCGTTAAAGGGGGGCAGTTTTCCCACAATACCTCCTTGAAATGCTTATGATTTCTCAAAAAGACCCTATATTGACTATTTTTAATATTAAATGCAGTTACCCCGACATTGGAGGGAGGCAATATTTCTGAGGAACATCTCTAGAATACTAATGACATTCTGGACATAATTAGAAAATGGCCCCCCGAGAGGTTCACGCCCTCCGGGGAGTGTGTGGTTAATGTCCAAAGATGGTTGATACCCGGAAAGGGGTTGCCATAATCCTGGCGGAAAGGCTGAACCACCTGTAATATCTCGAACATAAGTAGAGAGTGGTCCCTCCGAGAGGTTCGTGCCCTCCGGAGATTAGTGATCAATGTTCATTGTTTTCGGGACATAATTAGAAAATGGCCCCCCCGAGAGGTTCATGCCCTCCGGGGAGTGTGTGGTCAATGTCCAAAGATGGTTGATACCCGGAAAGGGGTTGCCATAATCCTGGCGGAAAGGCTGAACCACCTGTAATATCTCGAACATAAGTAGAGAGTGGTCCCTCCGAGAGGTTCGTGCCCTCCGGAGATTAGTGATCAATGTTCATTGTTTTCTGGACATAATTAGAAAATGGCCCCCCCGAGAGGTTCGCGCCCTCCGGGGAGTGTGTGGTCAATGTCCAAAGATGGTTGATACCCGGAAAGGGGTTGCCATGATCCTTGCGGAAAAGCTGAAACGTGTGTCATACCTTGAACATAAGTGAAGAGTGATCCCTCCGAGAGGCTGGCCCCCTCCGGAGATTTTTGTGGTCAATGTTCGAGGAGGTACCATGCAAATAGTAAAGATAATAACAAACAAGTGCTATACGTTCGTAATCATAAGAGTGTGGCTCCAACGTAAAAATATATTTCCGAAACTACGCAAATGGCAAAGGCAGTAACAGGCAAGTGATACGATTCATAAATCAGGCAAAGGCCGAACGACAACAATTGTCCGGCATGTGTCGGGGGTCGAAAGAAGATAAAGGAAAATAAAGATAGATCCATATGCTAAAGCAACACCACGTTTGAAGATCCAAGTTGTCCCATTCCATTTGTAGGGTATTCACAATGCAAGAAACACTAGTTTGAGGCTTAGCTATGGATCGAATGGACAAAGAACTAGAGAGAGAAAGTGATGGGAACTTCTAGAGAGAGAAACAATGTGTGTATTAGATTAAGATGAAGTGAAGTTCCAACCCTTCCCATGTGTGGGAAGGGGTATTTATACTTACAATATATTATGCCCCTAGCGGGCTATAGAGTGAGCTGACAGAGGGTAAAGACCCGACCCACTCCACGATACTAATAATAATAACTAAGCTACTAATAATATTACTAATAATCCTACGAGCTATGATGTCACTGGTACAGATTCTGCCTACCGTCACACTGGAAATGCGTGACTATATGCATATAGTCACACACGTTTTTTTGGGTGTGTGTGACAAAAAGTCGCGCCACCGTAGGTATCATATGGTCACATTGTTTATTTTGTGGCCGTTTTCATCGAAAAAGAGTGACCAAAACCCGAATATGTGTGACTAATTAGGCACAAGTTTTGTTGGATTCATCAGTATGTGTGACTATTTCCCATCCTATGGCCACACGAAAATATAATAAATGTGACGTTTGTGATGATTTAGTCACACATCGTGTGTTGTTTTTTTCGAGTTAGTCACATACAATTTAAAAAACAGTGGCCAAAAATGTTAATAAGTGTGACCATATGCTGTTTAAAGTGAAGAAATGTGTACTATTGATCATCCAATGGTCACATGAATTCTTAGTTTGTGTGGCCTTTTGTAATATTTAGTCACACAAAGCATGTTTGCTTTGGGTATTTAGTCACATACAATTAAGCATAAAGTGGCCAAAAGTGTTAATAAGTGTGACCATATGCTGTTTTAAGTGAAGAAATATGTATTTTGTGTGACTATTGATCATCCAATGGTCACATGAATTCTTAGTTTGTGTGGCCTTTTGTAATATTTAGTCACACAAAGCATGTTTGTTTTGGGTATTTAGTCACATACAATTAAGCATAAAGTGGCCAAAAGTGTTAATAAGTGTGACCATATGCTGTTTTAAGTGAAGAAATGTGTATTTTGTGTGACTATTGATCATCCAATGGTCACATGAATTCTTAGTTTGTGTGGCCTTTTGTAATATTTAGTCACACAAAGCATGTTTATTTTGGGTATTTAGTCACATACAATTAAGCATAAAGTGGCCAAAAGTGTTAATAAGTGTGACCATATGTTGTTTTAAGTGAAGAAATGTGTATTTTGTGTGACTATTGATCATCCAATGGCCACATGAATTTTATGTTTGTGTGGCCTTTTGTAATATTTAGTCACACAAAGCATGTTTGTTTTGGTTATTTAGTCACATACAATTAAGCATTAAGTGGCCAAAAGTGTTGATAAGTGTGACCATATGCTGTTTAAAGTGAAGAAATTTGTATTTTGTGTGACTATTGATCATCCAATGGCCACTTGAATTTTATGTTTGTGTGGCCTTTTATAATATTTAGTCACACAAAGCATGCTTGTTTTGGGTATTTAGTCACATACAATTAAGCATAAAGTGGCCAAAGTTGTTAATAAGTGTGACCATATGCTGTTTAAAGTGAAGAAATGTGTATTTTGCGTGACCATTGTTCTTCCAATGGTCACATGAATTTTTATTTTGTGTGGCCTTTGGTACTATTTAGTCACACATCGAATTAAACAAAGAGTGACCAATAATGTTGGAGCAGATGTTGTAGCAGTACTAGTAGTCAAGGTAGTCCTAGTGAGTCCTGCTGAAGCAGAGTTACTGCTGCTAGTACTATGCTAGTGCTGCTGGAATGTGTATATATATTATATATAAAACAATATTAAAAAACACAAGAAATTTCAAATTGAATTAAACTCTAATGTATATAACTGGACAAAATATACAATTGTAATGTCGTACTTAATTAATCAAATATCTAAAGACTTTTGAACCTTCACCCCCTTAGCAGTTTGCCTTAAGTCGTTAGCAGATATATATTGTTTCTTCGTTGGTGCCTGTGGTACACATTTAGTCACATGGTTTGTTGGTGTAACCTGTAGTAAACAAAAGACGCTTCTATCAAACATTGAATTACATATGAATAATTATATATGTAGGTTGAAAAAAACACATGTACGTACCACCTCTTCAAAAATAACTTGATCCTTTGGCCATGCAACGAAACTACCTTCGACTTCCTTAACTGTTTTGAACCCATTATTTGCTACGTCCGGTATGCATGCTGCATCAACTAACGATGAATCAATTGACACTCTGTAGCAATCATTTGGGAGTGGTAGGTTATGCAGCATTTGCTTTCCATGAGACTGGTATACGGTACCAAAAGCAACGATATTTGATTTCTTTGTGTGGCCAGAGTTTGCACTTAAGTGTCTACAAAAAAAAAAAAAAATTGCATGTATATATCAGAAATTATTTAAACAAAAGAATAACAAGAAACATGTTGAAATACATACTGTTGGCAGTGCTTGTGTTAGAGACACATCTTGTTGCGATTGGGAATCTGGAGACCGTTTCGTCGCTTCTTTTGCTTTGGCTTATTGGGTCCGACAGTTTTAGCAAGTTCCTATATGTATATATAAAACACGTTACATTATTTAAACAAAAGAGTAACAAGAAACATGTTGAAATACATACTGTTGGCAGTGGTTGTGTTGGAGACGACACATTTTGTAGCGATTGGGAATCTGGAGACCCGTTTCGTCGTGACTTAAGGTTATGCTTAGGCCTGACAGTTTTAGCAGCAGGTTCCTATACGTATATATAAAACACGGTACATTAGTCGATCATGTATGTAAAATTCAAAAATCAAAGGGCGATCTTTTATTACTATACTTACCATTGTTTCCGTTACCTTTTTAGAAGTTTCAAGGCCATTGGATTTCTCCTCAATTCCCGCATCTTTAGGACTTACAACACCACTTGTCTGAGTGCCATTAGAGTCACCTGCAATATTGTCAATGGCCATTGGAGTCACCTGCAATATAAATTAAGAAATACAGTCACTCATCAGTTTATGTTCAATGCCTAGTATCATTAGCATCAGTGGTGTTAGCATTAGAAAATGAAATTGTTAACAACATAAAAAATGGCTTACAACTGAGGCTATTGGCGATGGTTGAGTTGGCAGAGTTATATTCATCCCTTTATCATTCAACTGTTGCAGAATTTGAGAAAGCATTACATTTGTGTTTTCCACCTCACCGGATAATTTATTGACCTGCACATCTTTTTCGGTCATCTCGGTGGACAATTTTTTGATCAATTTATCTTTTTCTTCACGCTCGCGTCTCTCATTATCCAGTTGAGTTTGAAGTAAGGCAATTTTTTCATTGGCTTCTTGTTTTCTTCGAGGAAGGCCAAAATACTCTTTGTATGTTACTGCACCTCCCACTCCCCTGGCATAACCGCCCTTTTCCTTACCAAATACAAATGTCATGGCATCAGTGCCATCATCAAAACCCGATGTTCCTTCCTTGATCTTGTCATCAGCTTCTTTCTGCACAAAAAATATAGGAAATGTTGGGATTAAAAGTCTTCTTGATGCTGTTAGAGTAACTGCTGGTATACAAGCTACTACTGCTAGTACACAGTTAAATGTTGCTGCTATATAAGCATAATAATAGAATTAGCAGTCAAACTTACAAGTTCATCTCCCTTTGATTTAATATCATCATTTGGGTATTCGCCGTCTTTGTTTACCCTTCCTTTCACCCACATTACATCACGGGGGGGTTCTTCATCCGCTTCAATCTCTTTATTTTCGATCTAATAAACATCAAATGCATACCCATGTAAAGTTAAACCAAGATAAACGAAAATATGTGGATGCTTACACATGTACAGTTAAACCAAGATAATCGAAAATATGAGGGTATTAATGCAAATGGGCAAATTGGGCAATGTAAACGGATTCATTTCTCATACTGATCGTCTCTTAATTGGTAAAACAAACATTGTGTAATCTTACCATTTTCTCTTTGACATAAGCATATCCACCTCGTCCCATTTTATGCTGATAAATATTTTGGGAACGCGCCATTTTACCTTTCTCAGATTTCTCCTAAAAACACAAAATCATAAGGCGTTTAGATGCGGTAATGCTGCAAACTGAAAATAATAAAATGACATATACACTTAATTAAAGATGACTAATTAAAACCTTGTATGCTTCGGTGGTCGTGTATTTAACATACTCGACCCAGTCTTCTGATTTCATTATTGTATTATACAAGTCCGGGACTTCATTCAGTTTGGAAGGTGTATTTAGGTTGGGCAAAATGTAGTTGACTTTGAGCTTCCTTCTGTAATTCCTTAGCATTTTACCAAGACTAATCATTATCAATTTTCTGTATTGGACGTCAACAACAAAAAATTTCTGAAAAGATTAACACAATGTTGTTAATTAGTTGCACATAATGTAACTGCATACATAAACTTATGTAGTATTGGGTTACAAAATAGTATATATGTACCAAGATTTCATCCCATAGTTTATCTCTTGCTTCTTTATTCACCTTCTTCCAGTGTAGAATCTTCACACCTATCTGCTCACGAGCCACATCTCCTAAAAAACTCACAAACACTGCTCTGTTTTCCCCTGTTACCCTACCGAGTGCATCGAAGGTTACCTTGAGCTTTGTTGCACCAGGTTTGTCATGCTTCGCGCGAAACTTTACTAGCCTGGTTGAGCCCCTCTTAGCTACTATCTCAGGTGTTTGGTTGGTTAAAGGCTCATCTATATCTTCTTCATCAGAAGACTTTTCGGATTCATATTCTAAGGCGTTATCATCATGTACAATATGATCAAGAGGAAGCAAAGTATGGTTATCAACAATGGGTTCAGTTTCCATGACTCTTGAGCAACAAAGGGTAAAAGAAAATGATTATGGCTTAGCTTGGAGAGTAATGGTGAGAGAAGATTTGATTTTTGTTTTTTATTTGCAGTCTTTTTTTTAAGGAGAGAAAAGAGGCTATACACCAAGAATATGAATCGTTTGTGATTCAAAAAATTTCGATCCAAAAATTTGCCTCCAAGTTGTAATTTGAAATTAACAATTGAATTACAGTATTTGAAAATTTTCCCTTTGAACCTGTTAATTAAAGCATAAACTTGATTTTTGTTTTTTATTTACTATCTTAATAATCGCAAATAATGTATCATACTGTGCAACCATCACATCAACAGTACAAACGTAATTACTACATATTGTACCCTTACCAATTACATTTACAAAACACAAATTACTAATTACCTTTTTGTTATTTGGTTTCATTGTTTGCGTGCTTGTGTTTGCCATAAGAATGTGTGTGTTGATTAGGGTTTATTGATTTTTGTGTGTGTTTACAAATGACCGGGTAAAGGGATTAATTGCTGGTTGAATATTGAATTTGTGGTTTGGTTTAACTATAGCTGACGTGGCAAGATTTGTTTAAAAAAAAAAAAAAAAAAAAAACTAATGGTGATGAGGTGGCGGTGAAATCCGGCTATAGCCGGTAAATAGGGATGGCAACGGTTCGGGTTCGGGGCGGGTTTTAGTATACCCATAACCGAACCCGTTTATAATATACCCGTACCCGCCCCATATCCCACCGGATACCCGATTAATATTATCCATCGGTTTTTGGGTTTCCCCGCGGGTATTAGTTATCCGTACGTAGTTGAATATTATATGGACAAAATTGGCGGTATATATTAAGATTAAGTCACGCTAAAATCCACCGAAAAAACAAAAAAAAATACTCTAACCACTCCCAACAATAACTCAGCTTTAAACTTTAACACAATGCCACGTCAGCTTTAACACACTCACCCTTAATTAACTGAGCTTTAGTTATACACAAGATGTTTAACGAATGAGCCGAGATGATATGGTTGTATACGAGATGTTTAACGAATGAGCCGAGATGATATGGTTGTATATATACGAGATGTTTAACGAATGAGCCGAGATAATATGGTTGTATACGAGATGTTTAACGAATGAGCTGAGATGATATGATTATACACGAGATGTTTAACGAATGAGCCGAGATGATATATATGGTTGTACACGAGATGTTTAACGAATGAGCCGAGATGATATGGTTGTATACGAGATGTTTAACGAATGAGCCGAGATGATATGGTTATACACGAGATGTTTAACGAATTGAATGAGCCGAGATGATATGGTTGTATACGAGATATTTAACGAATGAGCCGAGATTATATGTTTGTACATGAGCAACACACCCAACAATAACTCACGCAACCTTTCGACCCTGTTTCATCATTTCTTAAAAGAGTTTAATTTCTAGACCAACCCTGATAGCTGGATGGTCTTGAGGCAACTCACGCAACCTTTCGACCTCTGGATCAGCACGATTATGCATCTGTAGCATAATACGAGTTATCTCACCTAGCAAATTGTTAATCAATTTGAGTTCTTTTTCTTGTTCATTGTGTAATCGGGTGAGGATAGCCTTTTGCACCTCTGCTAGTTAATTTGTTAGCCACAGTGTTTGTGTTAAAATTAGTGATACTTGCGAGAGAGTTTTATAAGAAGTTGTGTGAGAAAACGAAGTGTTGTGAAAGTGGCTTTGATAGTGGAAAGCCGTTAAACTAGCCGTTGGAGGCTATTTTAAAAATCAGATTGAAAGTAAAAGTAACCGTACGAGTATTATTCAAATTCAAACGTAAAGTAACAGTACAACATATTAATAACGAGCGGGATATTTAAATTTTAAAATTTCAAATTCAAATTAAACAAAAAGGCGGGATATATTTAAAATTTATCAATTCAATTCAAATTCAATTCAATTTATAAATTGAAAATAAAGTATCAAATACAAATACATTAAACATGAAATAGAAATACATTAAACATGAAATAGAAATACATTAAATGTCAAATAAAAACTACGTTAACATAAACAATGATTGATTAACATAAACAACATACGATTAACATAAACAACGGATGATTAATAAAAACTATCATCTGAATCTGGGTAACCATCTTCAGAGGATTCGGAAGGTGTGAAAAAACCAGACTCCCACCTTTGCCTACGTTCTTCATCCTCCCTGGCTTGCCGCTCCAAACGATCAGCTTCCTCTTCTCTTTCAAGTGCTTCCATTTCCAGGAGGACTTGCATATCTGCTTCCTCTTGCCTAAGTTGTTCCTCAGTTAACCCAAACGGATTTGGGTCTTGGTTATGAACTGGTTCATTTTCAGGTTGATTATTCACCGGAAAATTTTCCGGTTGGAAAACCGGAAAGATATGCTCGGGTGGAGTATGGAATTTTTCATTTTCGCTAGGTGGGCTTGGAAACTGTTGGCCAAAATCCTTTTGGCGAGGTGGGCTTGGAAATTGTTGGCCAAAATCCTTTTGGCGAGGTGGGCTTGGAAATTGTTGCCCGAAATCTTTTCTGGAAGACATCTTGAATTTGAGATGCTTGGATCTTGAGTATTTGAGAAGTTTGGAATGTGTTTCTGTGTGACTTGTGCTTCAGAAGCATTGGTATTTATAGGGTACAAATGCACACGTTTTATTAACGTGACTTTGAATTTTAATTGTTGGGGCTAACCTGCGTTAACGCAGCGTTAATATGTTGTACTTTATCTTACGTTTGAATTTGAATTTTAATTTTAATTTGTTAAGGCTGAGTTATTGTTGGAAGTGGCCTAAATATACCCATACTTCTCAAACACATTCAGACTGCGATAGATATTAAAGCATGTATTTACATTAAACATGTACTAGAAAATATCAATTACCCTAATGAAAAAGTCAATTAGTCATTAAAGTTAGCACACAAATTACATTAAACATCATTAATATAATATAGAAAATATCAATTACCCTAATGAAAAAGTCAATTAGTCAATCCAACACCAAACACACTTCTAGATCAACTACACTAGTCAAATCCAAACCAAACACAAACCAAATCCGATCAATATTATCCATCTGTTTACTTTTGGCGCCTCTCGATGGTCCCTCTTCCCGCCTAAAGTATTGGGAACCGTTCGTATACCTCTCTAGCCTATTTGTACAACTCGACATGGAAAACCGTTCATAATTAATCAACCGTACCATATACAACTCCTTTGATATTTTCATTAGAAAATAAATTTCAAATTTCAATGGCTGACTCCTCTTCAACTCCTTCTTCCAACAAAAACAAACGCCCAAGGGATGATTCTCCTCCACCAATGCCTGAAAATTATAAAAAAATGGGCATATCCCAAAATATTTGGGAGAAATGTAGTAAAGGCCCGTTATGGTGTTGAAAACGCATTGTTAGAAATTCACAACAAGCGTATAAATATGTATGAAGAAAGGAACAAGAAAGATTTAGAGGTCATTGAGGAGCATCAGAAGAAAATTGAGGAGAGGAACAAAAAAATAGAAGAAAAAGAGAGAAAATAGTTGATGTTTACAGAAGTATTGAAGCTAGTAAATATGTGTCTTAATGTATCTTTTCTTTATATATTTTGCCTATGTATATTTTGCCTATGTAAATGTAAACTTATTTTGACTTGGTTTAATATATGAATGCAGTTATTATGTACAAGTTTATGATATTTGAATACAGTTATTATTATTGTACTGCTAGGTAAACAATTGTACTGCTAGCGAAACGTTGTACTGCTGGGTATCCTTTTAGCAGTGGTTGGGAGTGCAGGGTAGTTTGTATCACTTTTTACTTAAAGGGTATAAACCCCCAATTGCTGCACACAATCACATTCACGCACACATTAATCTCTCTCTTCCACTCCCTAATCGAATTTTAATTGTCAAATTGCAAAACCCCCAAATCAAATCATAATGTCGAACCTAACTTTTACCGAACCTCATAATAATGTTGCCTTTTTAGAAAAATCCAATAAGTCTGTAGATTTTACTGAGATCATTGATTTCCTTAATGCAAGCTATATTAAGTTTGCATTAACAGTAAAACCTACTATATATACTTCCAACATTATCCAGTTTTGGTCGTCTGCTAAGGTCCAAACTATTAATGGGGAAGCACAAATCCATGCCCTTGTAGATGGGCAGATGATTATCATTACAGAGGCGTCTATTCGAAGAGATCTTCTCCTAGATGATGCTAACGGAGTTGAGAATCTTCCAAATACTACAATCTTTGAAAAACTTGCACTGATGGGCTATGAGAGATATACAGATGCTTTAAAGTTCCAAAAAGGTAATTTTTCTCCTCAGTGGAAATTCTTAATTCATACTGTCTTAGTGTGTCTAAGTCCAAAGACCACTGCATGGAATGAATTTAGCAGTAATTTAGCTTCTGCTATAATTTGTTTGGCTGAAAATACTCAAAGATTTAATTTCTCAAAATTAATTTTTGATAATATGGTTAAGAACTTGGATGGTTCTTTGGCTAAATATTTTCTATATCCAAGGTTTTTGCAACTCTTTTTGGACAACCAATTTAAAAAAAGAAAAGTCACAAAAATGTTTATCCCACTCCCTGCCTTACCAAAAAGGTTTTTGCTAATATGAGTAGGGTTGGAAAAGATTTTTCAGGGAGAGTGACACCTTTGTTTCCAACAATGTTGGCACTAGCCCAAACCCAAATGGGTGAAGGTTCAGCAATCCCAGCTGGTACCATCACACACCCACAGAACAACAACAAAAGACCTATAAACGTAGGACTAACACCAAGAACACTGAGCTACCTCAGGCTAGTGGTTCTATACCAACTGTTGCAGATGAGGATGTCACTGGGGGGGGAGAGTGACATGTTGGCAAGGGCTGCCACTACTGTGTCTAGCTTAGCAGCAGCACAGGAAAGTGGTAACATCATTAAGACCCGAACCAAGACAACTTCTAATGAAGATAGTTCCTCTGGAACTGATTCAGGTGAAGGTCCCAGTCACATGGAAACAATGGGGGGGTTCGGATGTTCATCCTAGGGGTGAGACTGAACTTAACTTTTCCAGTGATCCACCTCTCGGGCTAGGTAACACAAGCCGAAGTGGTGAGGATAGTATGCAACTTTTGAATGAATTGAAGGATACCTGTGCCAAGCTGTCTGCACAAATTGGTGATCTGCGAGCAATAGCTTCTTCCCAAGATGGAGTCATCAAAGCTCAAGGTGGGGAGATAAAGGCTTTGAAGAGAAGGGTTAGGTATTTAGAAGGAGTCAAAGGATCAAGAATTCCCAAACAAAAGGTTAAATCTTCTGAAGCTTCTAAGGATGCTCCCAAACAGGGAGGGAATGAAGGCAAAGTTTCAGGGGAGGATAACCAAGGGAATCAAGTGGTGATTGATCATCGTCTGGGCAAGGTTACAAATGCTGATAGTGCTACTGAGCCAATTACAGTTGGTACTACAAAAGCTAGTACTGCTACACCAGAGGTTTTTGCAAATGCTGTTAGTGTACTTGCTGAGCTGAAGACAGCAAAACCAGTAACCAAAGGTGTTGTGATACAAGAGCCATCATCCTCTCCAAAAGCTAAACAATCAACTCCACATGTACAAGGCAAAGGTAAAGGGATTCTTACTGAAGAGCCTGTGGAGAAACCATTATCAAAAGAAGAGCAATTAAAAGCTGATGTTGAAATTGCTATGAAATTCTCACAAAAGTATGATGCAGAACATCAGACAATTTTGGAACAAAGGAGAATACAAGAAGAAAAAGATGCAGAGTTAATAGCTTCATGGGATGAGCAAAGGGCTCAGGTTGCAGCTGATTCTGAGCTTGCTAAGAAACTACATAAACAAGAGCAAGATAAGTACTCAGTAGATGAAAAAGCCAGGATGCTGAAAGAAATTTTTGATGCAAAAAAGAAGTTGTATGCAGAACAAAGATATGCAGCTAAGAAGAACAAGCCACCCACTCAAAAACAAAGAAGAGATCTCATGTGCAGGTAGTTTTTTTTTTTTTTTTTTTTTTTTTGCAAAGGTATTTATATTAATATCAACAATACCCAATATGTACATCATATCATAAACATCTACTCATGTGCAGGTATTTGAAGAATGTGGACAGATGGAAACTAAAGGATTTGAAATTCTTGGATGATAAAAGAATTGAAGAATTATATGCAATTGCCAAGAGAAACAATGATCTCTTCTTGAATGACAGTTCAAAGAGAGCAGGTGAACAGTTGGAAATAGAAAGCAGTAAAAAGAGAAAACAAGAACAAACTGAGCAAGCTGTTGCTGAAGAACAAATGCAAGCTCACACTGAACTTGCAGTTGACTCTATAGGAGAAGCCATGGATGCACAACCTTTAACTGTCAAACATCCATTGTTGATTATAAGTCTGGATCTTTTGGGGAAACAGTTTATTACGATATTAAGAGGCATGATGGTTCTTCTAGAAGGTATGTAAGCTTTCTTCACATGGTTCATGATTTTGATAGACAAGATATGATAGCTCTATGGAAATTACTCAAACAAAGATTTGGTAATAAGACACCAGAACAAGCTAATTATGATAGAGAAGTCTGGAATTATTTAAAGGTAATGTTTGAACCAAATCATGAAGATGAATGTTGGAGAAGACTAACGCACAATACTGTTAAAGAATGGAAAATTTTTCAACGATGTGGAGTACATGCTTTAACTGTGAATGAGTTGGTGATCTACATGCTTGTAGAAAAGGATTACCCTTTAAAGTTTCACAAAGACATTCTACATCAGATGTTGCGTGTGAAGAAAACACTCAAGCTTCAGCTTAATTATGATGACATGGCATATGAACTGCTCAGGAAGATGGAAGAGTATCTAGGACCCAAGGACAAGAAATAGAATGTATAGTTATTACTGCTACAATGTATAGTTTGACTTAAACATGTATAGTTATTACTGCTAGTATGTATAGTTATTACTGCTAGAATGTATAGTTATTACTGCTAGAATGTATAGTCTGACATTTATCATGTATATGTCCACTTGCAGTCAAGCTTTATTGTATTTGCAGTTTCCATTTATCATGTATATGCACTTGCAGGCACTTAGTAACATGTTACTTCATTATAAAGTTGAAAATTGACTTTAGAAAGTCAAGTAATCTGGTTCCAGCTAGGGGCAAGTAACATACTTACATACTACTGCATTAAACTAGATAGACTATAAAATCCCAGCATTGTAATGGGGCAAATTAAATGAAGAGTCATGACTAACAGTCTGAACTCAAAATATGACTCTATGATTTAGACACCTAAATAAATACTTCATGTGACCATATGTAACATCTTGAATTTAGTCACACAAACACTCAATGTGACTAATATCAAGGTTAATGATAACTGAGTTAACATTTTGCTATACATATTAGTCACATGAATATTTCAGTGTGACTATTTTCAATGTATTGGTCACATATAATACCCTTATAATGTGGCCATAAACATAATTTAGATGCACATTTGTGGTATGGTGTTACTATTGTATAGCCTATAGTCACATGATTGTGCTACAATTAAATGTGACCATACACATTAGGAATTGGCAGGCAAACACACACTTAACTTTAGACACACATATTAACTTACGTGACTATTTGTATCGAATTTTGGTCACACTTAATCATGTATGCCTATGGTTTAGTGTGACCATATATGACATTTGGTCACACATCTCAAGTGTGTGACATATATTTGTCACTTTTAAATGCATATCGTGACTATGCTTCAAACTTACTTTTCAGTTGTCACACATTTCAAATTCATATGTGGCTAAATTTTCAACAAAAACTAGCAGTCACGCTTAAATAATGTGTGACAAACTTGAGCATATGATTTAGCCACATACACAATTACTTCGTGTGACCATATATGGATTTTGGTCACACTTTTCAATTGCGTGACATATATTTGTCACATATGTATATATATAGTGTGACTAATGTTTCAACCTTATTTGTATCCGTCACACGTCCCAAATTATAAGTGACTAAAAAATCAAAAAAAAAATTTACCAGATACGTATAGTCACGAAAATATTCAAATGTGTGGCTATAGCCTCGGATGTAATTCCGAAAATGGTCACACAAGTCGGATCAAGTGTGGCTGTTTATTTTATTCTGGTACATTTAGTCACATAAAAAGGCGACTGTGTGGCTGTTCGAAAAACAGCATGTGTGACTAAATCCCATTTTTGTACTAGTGTGTACTAATAATTACTCGGGGTGACCAAGTCTTCAGCTGAATATACATATTCCTAACAATCTCCCCTAAGGGAGGTCACCCCAGAAGTAATGTTCTGAATTTCAGCACTTCTTCCCTTTGGGTCTTGACATCATAGCTCGTAATCATTGAGTCTTCAATGTCATAGATTGTTGTGCAAACATCAGTGATCTGAAGATGACTTCTCTTTTGTCTTGGATGATCTTTGAGTAATCTTTGAAAGTATCATCTACTTGAGTCTCCAAGTCATCTTTTAGTAGTTGGTCTCCATGTGATGAGATATACTTAGAGCCGACATGCTCACACGATATGGTGTCATGATCTTCAGCATCAGAGTTAGCAGAAGCTGTGTTGAAGGTCTTTTAGGTTGATCATGACTTCTTTGATGATGATGTGGTGTGAGCATGTGGTGATGGATTGACATCTTTTCTGCAACCAGCTACAACAGCAACCAGCTACAGCATTCCACAGCTACAATCGCCAGAAGTTCCTGCATACGACAGTTAGCAATAATTCGACCGGGTACTTATAAGTTTGGACTTCGAGATAGTCAACAGCATATTGTGAAAACTCTCTCTAATCCTTACCAAGACCGTTCCTAATCGAAAACCCACAGAGGGCTTTTTAAGATTTTACGTAGTAAATCAACGATTAGGTGAGTCGCTGGAGATCACTCCACGACTGTAGACCGGTTGAAACCGCCGCGACCACTAAGCGTAATCCACGAGGAATTACCCAAGTGACCTGCTTTCAGGGCTGCTTGATGTTGACCCTGGCAGGAATTTCCATTCAATCATTGAGAATTACATTAGTAAATTCCCTCATAAATGTTCTGGCAGATTGCTAAGATCTGCGTAGGACTCATGATTTTACAACTGGTGTCCTTAATGTTGAACAACCAGTGTAGAAATAATTCGTGTTCCTATGAGATCTTTTTATGCATCTCGTGGCTCTAGACTCTATAGTGCGTTTTGATTTAGTGAGCGGAGGCTGGAGAGAACTGCCACCTTTTCAATATCATCTAACTCGGAGTGAGAAGACGATAGGAATGTATTGAACTCCGTGACAATTGAAACAAGAATCCTTTGAGGGACCTTGAGTGGCTAGGGAGGGTTGTGCAGCGTATCACTGGGTCCATGATACTTTGTCTTCAATGCCAGCAATCAACTAAGTGATTCTGACAGCATATGTATTGACCCGGTTTCTGCCTAAGTTGTAAGGAGGGCTATTTCTTTTCACCCTTTCTCTTTACAATTCTTTTTCATTCTTCAACCCCTTCAGTGCTTACCGAGACTTCATAACTAACACTTGTTGGGTTTGTTCCAGTGTTAGCTCATCTCAGTCGGCACTCTTTCCCTTATCACTTTTCTCCTTTTTAATCATACCTAAGGACTTCTACACTAACTAGTGGATTGTCCTGGGTAGATCCTCCGGCTCTGGCGGGATCATGGGAACTTGAACCTATCTTAACCATCCTTATAACTCCATGCGTTAATTAAAATGGGTCGGTCTTTGATGTTCATTCCATGATTGCCAAACCAAATCCTTGAAAAATCTCTCAAAGTGTTCATGATTTGAAACACATTTTTGCAAACACTTGAGAGTTTTATATTTTTCAAATGCTCCCCCTCAACATGTGCTCGATTGATTGTTTTATAAATTTGCACATGTTAGGTAGAGCTCGCACTTTTTGAATTGATCCACTTTCAGTGAACATGACCTATTCGAGACACGCTTACATCACTAGTTAGACTAGCTTGAAATTATTACCGGCCTGGTCAAGTTCACAGAAAGTATCTCGAAATGGTACACTATACTCAGATACATCTTTTTCGAGACACGCTTACATCACGGTTAGACCAGCTTGAAATTATTACCCGGCCAAGACGTATCCTTTCGATTGATGGCATTCAAGTTCGTCAATTCATTGGTGAAATCTAAGCCTTGCTCACGTGAGATGCCAAATCCTTTGTTTTGTTAAAAACATTTGCTCCCCTCAATATGTGCATCGATATTAAGAAAGATTTTCGCACATATGGAAGAGCTTTGCATTTATGACCAAAACATTTTGCTCCCCTCTATATGTGCCTTGATTCAAAATTTACAAACAAAAAAAGGGGTTTTT